>QFFB01000307.1:0-63406 GCA_003316465.1 Ramaria cf. rubripermanens
ATTCAGAAGACTGACATGACTAGACGGCTCAGCTCATCTCCCTAACGCGGCAACGCCACCGGTTCCGTGCATATTTGACGCGCAACTGGCGCTGCCAGTGCATGCGTCACATTCATGGGGCACTGCAGAAGACATACTGCAGCAATTCATGCCTTGTGTAAGTCCCTACCTACTACGACGTATCTCAGCTCTAGCGCGGCGCCGCCTGGCGGGTCATCAGTGGCTCTCGCTTCTACAATTGTTCAATATGAACCCTAAACGAGTTGGCTGATTCAATGACAATCAAGTTGGTATCCTATGAACTGATTTAAGGTGCAAGAGGGGGGTCAGCGCTCAGCAGTCACCCTGCGTAACATGGACCACCCCCCGTCTCTGAGTGTCGTTGAAAATGCAGCAATCTTTATCAACGTGTGAGTACATTCTAGTTAATGCAGGCTTTGGCAAGTCAAGTCTTAATGGTGGTATAGGACTCGATTCTCCCACGTTGGTTCGGTCATCTCCAAGTTCCTCTTCAATGCTTGATCTCTGATATCTTGACGTTTGTTTATTTTATATTAATCTTTAAGCAATGTGTGCGTCAAAAAGTCACAGTCTATTTGCTCTCTGATGCTTACTCCCGGAACGGTGTGGTAGACACAGTGGCTGTGTACGACTGGCTTCTATGGTATGAATATTTGGAAACCGTTGTTCGCGTAATGTTCACCCCGCCATCAGTCTTGGTCTTGAAAAGCATTATGTGGGGTCCACGTCAATATTTATTCATATAGCCTTCAAATTATTGTCAGATCCACAAGTCTGAGTGGACCACCCCTAAGTTCGTGTACCTGGCTTGCCGCTACTACCCCCTTGTAGCATACCCGTTTGCACTATGGTGCTATGTCCTCGACCATAACAGCGAAACATGTTCGAGGACAACGGTCGCAGTGGCCGGTTGTCTCCTTGTTCCTAATGTGCGCACATTCCATATTCATTCCATCGACATTGATTTAACGCGACCTTTCATCAACTCATTGCTTTGTTTCTGTTTGTGCTCGCTGGCTGTTAGCAAACGCTCGCTGAACGTGCGCCGTATCTTTCAACCCTCTTTGTTATGGTATCCAATACAAGTTTACAGTGGTACTCCTCTTTCGCACTTATGCCTTCACTGGATCCAAAAAAATCGTCCTGAGGCCCCTAGTAGCTTGCCTTGTGGGCATAACGGCTTACCAAGTATGGATCTGCGCCACTCAAGTTGTTGGTACGCCTACCCCTATTGAAGAGTCTGCTATAATCCATTGATTGATCCTGATTCCTGACAGTGTTGTCTTTTATCATCCCGCCCTTCCAAAAGGGTGGTTGTTTCCCCACCAACCGCACTGCCACTAACTATTTGAGTGTCAGTCTTCACTTGTTTATATATATATCCTTCACTAAAGTTGTTACAGGGATTATTTGTATGTACATCATAAACATCTGTATCCCTCTGGCTAATGCTAAAAAAAAAGTTGTCACCTCTCTGCTTTGATATTTTGGTCACAGTGATATTTGTAGTCGTAAGTCCAGGAAGCCTTACTCATGATTTGGTGCACTTAACTTCGCATACTATCTAGCACGCAGTCCGTCTCCGTTTCCGTTATGGGAACCTGAGGAGTCCTCTTAATGAAACATTCATTAGAGAAGGTGAGTGTACATCAAGGCGGCTCACAGGCTCTGGAGCTTCCCCCCACCGACATATAGGCATTATGTATTTCTTGGTGATGTCGAGTATTAATCTTGTGAACACCGCTTTCTACTTCCAGTTCGAATGCTTTCATTCTTTTCAATCACTGTAATCTTCCCTGATCCCTCAAATTCTGTAGATCGAACAAGAATCTGGCAAGTATCATCGTGCCTCTTAGTCTACTACTTCCCGACATTCTGGTGAGCAGAAATTTCGCACGCTGTACACAAAACCTCACAAACTGTTCTTCCTTTTTTGTTATTTATTATTTGCTCTGTAGGCCTGCCGCCTGTGAGTTTGGTCTGGTTATGGTTACCTTTGCTCAATCATGCATCCGTCCTCTAGTACTCTTGGTCTTCGACAGCAGGCTTCGCCCATGCATACAGCGTTTCTCGTTCCCCCCGACTTACACGGTAATAGAGTGCAGTGGGGACAAAAGCACAAATATATGCGTAATGAGGCATCTGCGTGCGGTGATGTGGAACTTTTATCGATGTGTCCCATGGTCCATACGTGACAATAGTTGATGCGTTTTGGTCACCTTCTATATACTCGATCTATGTACCGCTTGTTTAGTATTAGAGTTAGAGTTCAGGAAGAGTAAGCCTCTATCTTCCTACACCTTCCCACACTCAAATGATTCATTTTGAACTCGAGGAACGTGTCGATACATCAATCAGGATTAAATCAAGATTCCAGCAGATTTCTATCTCAAAGTATCCAGGCGACCACAGTTCCTGTTGGATTTAATCGGGGTTCCACCATATCTCGCCTCTTGTATCCCCAACTTCTACTGGCATTCATCCTGATTCCACTGTATTTAATCTTGATTACATCAGGTCTTACCTTTATGTATCCCCACCGCCTCTACTCGAATTAATCGAGATTGTAGCATGATTCCATCTCGCGCTTCAGTTTGAGATAGCTTGATTGAATCCGGTTCGTTAGTGGTAATCTGGCTCGATCGAAGTGGTGTATGTTGTGTTGCCACGGCGGCCGTTGTGGGAGTGCGTATCGTTAAACGTTGGACATATAACGTCCATCGTCGAGTCATCTCTTGCTCATGGCCAGCTCTCGACCTAAACGATATCTCCTCCTCCGAACACTTCACCGTCTGCCTTCGCATCATACACCCTACCCGTCTCCCTATGGCCACCACTCCATTTCCCTTCCCCTTTCCCGTTCATCACCCAGCCACACATTTCCCGTATTGGCCCTGCTCCCTTCGCCCCTGTCCCTGTCCCTGTATTTCTTCCCTCCTTTCGCGCATCTCCTCAGGTCGTGCGCTTTCTTCTCGTTCTCGAGTATACTGATTTGCTCGCTTACAGTAATTAAAGAAGGCTATAACGTGCATCGGGTGCGGGTATAGTGAGGAATTGGCATCATTGAGATTAGGGAATCTCAGTCATAACCAATTGACGGACTCATGTGATCCTTAAGCCGTGATCGATGTCTGGAGCTTAACTGCAATGTAGGGCGTATTAAAAGTCTGTATTAGATATCAAAGGGTTTCGTGAGCGTGTTCGCGACGCGGAAAAAACTGGTGAGAGTGGCAGAACGACTGCATATGCTCCCCTGAATACTATATATAGGGGTTCATCATTGCTGAATCGAGTGCATACCAGTGCAAAGTCACTGAGTACCAGTTGGAGAAAAGAGGTTATTATTTTGTACTCACGTAGGCGGTGTATAACTGAGATGCTTTTTGCCTCTGGCTACCATGTAGACAGACCTAGTGAAGAGTTTTTCAACTTTCAAGAAGGAAAGTGTGATGTGACGCGTGACTCGATGGACTGGGCTAGCGTCTCTCGGCGTTATTCGAACTACTTTGGGACTTCTAGCATATGGATGCAATGACCAACTGTGTCGACCACAAGGTTGTCTTGAATTATGTGTCTATCTAGCTCTGCTCTTGGTTCTAATTCTGGTTACCACCCGGCTGCCACGTCATGATCCTAATCACGGCCATGCGACGATGCGGGAGTTCAGCAACGAAGTGCTGCTCAGCGCATGTGTTATGCTTAGATGTTGTATGAAGAACACGTTAGCATTGTGACCACGAGTAGCTAGTGCAGCTTAGGCAGATGGCGCAGCTCAGAAGACTTGTGGTTATCGAGTTCTTTGGTGCCGCCCAACCTCGGACTGAGCTTCCTTGAACGTTTAAAAGAGAGCTGCCCAACCTATGAGCGTTTGGATCAAGGCCTTCGGCGTCACGTTCCATTGCCATGACTCTCGCTTCATCCCTAAATCTCTTTGTGGCTAGTCTTCTGTGTCTTGTCGTGCGGACCGTCGCTTTCGACGAAACCAGATTTGACAACGTGGGTATTCCGAATCAGATGCGTTTCCCAGATCTGACAGTGTTGTTAAGGTTGCGGTATACTGGGGTCAGGTATGTCCATCGCCATTCTTGGTAACCGACCTCTTATAGCTTACTGTCACATCTTTATCCAGGATTCCTATGGTGCAACTCACACGGATGTAGTGAACTTCCAGAAGGGGTTGAGTTTCTACTGTGCTGATAACGCTATTGACGCCTTCCCTGTTGCCTTCGTGGACGTTTTTTTCGGAACGGGTGGATTGCCTGTGATGAATTTGGCCAATACATGCAACAACAAGGACAACGCAACCTTCCCTGGCTCCCAGCTCCCTAACTGTGCAGCTTTGGCATCCGATATCATGACTTGTCAAGCAAAGGGGAAGATCGTCACTATAAGCTTAGGCGGCGCGGGGGGGGGAGTTGGATTTTCGTCTGATGCCCAGGCATCAGGGTTTGCGGATCAGGCTAGAGCTTATTAACAGAACCCGGTTTTACTTGTGTCTGATGTTCTAATTTCCTTCATAGATCTGGAATTTGTTTCTGGGAGGCTCGAGTTCGACACGGCCGTTCGGATCAGCGGTACTAGACGGGTAGCTAACCTAGCCACTCGAATTGTTTAGATGGTTTACGCTCACGTACTACAGAGTTGATCTTGACATAGAAGGTGGAAGTAGTTCAGGATACGCTGCTTTTGTTAATCAAATGCGTACTCACTTCAATGGGGCGAGCAAGAAGTGAGTGGTTCATCACCCCGTAGATGATCTTGCCTTGACTATTTCCTAGGTACTATATAAGTTGGTCTCGTTCCCTTTCACTATTTATAGGTTCTGATACACATGTTTTCAAACAGCGGCTGCTCCGCAATGTCCATTTCCGGATGCGTCTCTTGGTACCGTTCTCAACGCTGCATCATTTGACGCTGTTTATGTCCAATTCTGTATGCCGCCTTTCCATTTTCTAATCAATGGACATCTCATTCAGTCTGCTCCATCCTCAGACAATAATCAATGTGGCCTTCAGAATTTCCCCACAGCATCTGTATGTATATCACCACACTCTTTTTCTCTTTTCCCCTCGCTTACCGGTTTCTGCAGGATTGGGATTTCGGACTTTGGTTCGCCCTCCCTGCTATTCTCAGAACTTAATCTCACTGTCACGACAGGGATAATTGGGCTCGAAACACCTCGATTAACAAGAATGTCAAGATCTACGTAGGAGCACCCGCCTCCTCGACGGCCGCTGGCGGAGGCTTCCAGTCCCCGGGAACGCTGGCAAATATTGCGACACAGATGAGGAAATCATTCCCGAGCTTTGGAGGTAGGAGAACTCTATCCCAGGCCACGCAATATTAAAATTGTGAATCAGGTGTAATGCTATGGGATGCTAGCCAAGCTTTTGGTGCGCAGCGAGTCTGGCTTGTATAACAGGTCTTCTCTTGACGTTTTGTCTAGTCAATGGCCGATATGATTTAGTACATACTTTGCGGTCGGAATCAACAGTCAGTAACCTTGAACTAATCCTCTCTGACATCTAGGCGATCAAGAATGCGCTTATTGCAGCTGGAGGCACCGGTTTCACATTTCCACCATGCTCTGCCCCAGCTTTCGTTCCCGGTACAAATTACGTAGGTGGCAGCCAAGTAAGCTTTAACGGGTCAGTCGGATGGTGCTCTTTCTTTGTCATACTTACCTGGTTTCTCGTTCCCCATAGTTATATCTGGCAGGCCAAGTTCTTCGCGTCGAGCACCCCCACCAGCAATCCATCCGGCGAATGGAGCGCTAGTACGTATTATACTATTATCTTTGTGCCTTGATCAAATTGTTTGCCAGTCAGCGCCTGCTCAGGAACTAGTCCTGCTGCTCCACCAAGTTCGAGCACGGGGTTGACGACCTCAGCCTCCTTATCGTCGACCAGTGCCAGCATGACTAATACTGCGGTCCCAGTAAGCGGCAACTGTGCTAGTGTGCCTGCCTGGAGTAGCTCAGTGGCATATGTCGCTAACTCTCAAGTGACTTCCGGTGCGTGAGCCCCTGCCATTGAATTATGGAATGTTTAGATATTACCCTAGGTGGTCACCTATGGACGGCGAAATGGTGGTCGCAAGGTTTGTGATCTTCTCACCACGTCTTGTTATGAAGCCCAGGTCTCACGATTACTCACGATTATATGGGTCCAGGGGATGTGCCAGGAGGGGCCGCGGGGTCAGTTAATTTTTTTGAAATTTACATGATGGGATTTTACGCTTCACAACAGAGACTGGACTGACAACGGACCTTGTACGACTGCAAACGTACTTTTCACGAAGGCGCCCGCCGCGACTGGTAATACTGGAGCGGGAAAGGTTGCTGCGACAGGTTCTCCTGTCTCAAGGGCTTTCAGGTTCTAATGCAAATCAAGTTGAAATGATCAATATTATTTGCTGTCGGTGGGAGTCGCCGAGATTGCATATATTACATCAAGTCCCCTCAATAGGCTGAAAGGCAATAGAATTAAAGAACAGGCCTTAAGATAAATTTTTGCAAAATGCACCAGTGACAACCTTAACTCTTGGTGCAGATTGTTCTTGCTACAACATATATATATATGCTCAAGCTTAGTGTTGATGGAAATGAGGTGCAATCTCTTGCGGTGTTGTGCAAGGTTTTATGGTCAACTGGGTTGTCATCTTGTACAGTCTGACCTTATCGATGCAGAGGCTACACCAAAGCATTCCCATTTTCCTCGCTCGCCGACGATCTTATAAGTACTGTTCTTGGTCCATCTCTGGGCCCAAGTCACATCGTTGTACGTTCACGACGATGAAGACGGATGGTCTGTGTGCTCCTCGTTTGAGCAGTTCACCAAACACTAGTGCTTGCGCTAACTGATGATCAACAGCAGTGCTGGCTACTGTAATAAGCCGATGTGGGTTGATGCGCGTAAGTACGTACGTTGCGTGCACCAACGTTCGAATTCGAAGTTCGTGGAGGCGCGACGAGTTCTGTAAGTAGTCCTCACGGCCATGCATGTACAACTATGTAATAGTATACACAACATGACTCATGCCGAACCGTGGCATTACTATGTGTCAAATTTCCTGATCAAAGCCTGATGTTTCTGCATCAGTACCTAGGGGCCTAGGGATACACTATGGTCGCACAGCCTAAGCTAGCTGTCTTCTCATCTTGCATTCCCATGCATGCACTACAAGATCGACTGAGCAAGCAGCTCAGTTGAGTGAACCCTCCTAATCCCATAAAGGTTACTTTACCCGCGTGGAGTAACCTGTATATAGTCCTCCTTTAGTAAAGCAACAAATGAAGGCAGTAGGGCCTAGCTACTAATCATCCTACTCCCTGTGCTTTCAATATCTAGTTGGAGGCAAATCCATGGCTTCTCGCGTTCCCCTTAACTTGGTCACGCTTGTTGGCATGTGGACGGCCACATTGTTATACGGTGCGTCGAACCTTGCATGCATTCAGGTCGTATAAATGATGGCTGAACACATGTAGGGGCAAAGTCTGTGCATCCAGCCAGCCCTAGTTTCTCTCAACTGATGTAGATCCCACAGTATCATTGTGTGCGCCGAATGTGTTTACGTCCTCCTCCCCCGCTACCCCCGTGACAAAGTCAACCGGCATGTGCTTCATCCTGCTCGTCACAATTTCCTTCCTAACTTGGATTGTATGCAGAGCTTTGCTTTGCACTGTAATCTTTCTGTTCACATTGTCGACATTGCACATCTCTTTCGGGCTTCGCGCGCTCATTGAAGGTTTCATATATGCGCCGGAGCAGAATATCCTTAACGCCAGCAACAATTACTTTTCGAGGGAGTGGAACCGATGGGATACCGCCAAAAATTTACTGTATTGTATCAATGTACGCCACATATTTGTCTTCGGAGGCACATGCTTGACCGTCATTGTTTTAGGTCAATACCCAGGATTGTGTTCTGGTGCTTGTTCCTGGTTTTAATCCTTGCGCCATAAAGGAGCTCAAGCGATTACCAGATTTGGCGTCTTTATGTGGTATGGGGATGCAATTGGAAGATCATTGTGGTTCCACTGAGTGCAACTACTCGGAACTCATCCGAAGGACGTAGTCATCTGATTTGACGAAGGTCATCCTCGAACTCGTGCACATAGGTCAGTCAACTCATGCCCAGAGTTTCACATAAATTTAGACTCGATCGACCAGGAACTGGCTTCATAACCTCAGTGTTACTCATGGACCCCAACACCTCAATTTTTGACCCGACTGCTAGGACATGGGCAATCATACCCTGGACTATGGAAATTGCGGTCAATGCAGGCTCTACAATCTGTATTGCCCTTCGCCTTATGTGGCACGACTGGAAGATACGGCAAATAACATCGTCACGAAGGTATACTTCCACGCTCCTCACTATCGTGGAATCCGGGGCAATCTTCACATCCCTCACGATTGTCACCATGGGTCTCTACTTTTCCAGCAACCCTTCATTCCTTGGGACTATCGATGTATCCACGCAAATGGCTGTGAGTTTTACCCCTCTTTGTTGTTTTAACCTGCTTCCTTAATTGCCATAGACACTCTCTCCAACAATGATTCTTGCCCGTGTCGGATTGGGGATGACGCATGGTGCGCGCAAGCAGAACATTACCACTCCTACACCAGGCCCGAGTCTGGCCTTTCCGCATACTTTGCCTGAACCCATGCACATAAATGTGCGGGTGCAGGAGACAATGGACCCATGTGGGACCTATGAGTATGCACTGGCACTGGATAAAGTTGAAGGTCCGGGCGTATGATGTGGGACTGCACTTTTACATAATATTTTATACTTTTACAGAGACATTTGATAATGTTTATATTTTAAAAAAAATATGAGCACATACAAGCAAGCAGCATTGTATATCAGGCAATGACATTTGCACATATGAGATTGATATTCGCTGATGTGTACACAAACATCCATTCTGACTTGAATATGCCTGAGAAACCTTTACTAATCACTTGGAGTTATTGTGACTTGGAGGATCAGATAAAAACCATAAAATAATGTATATAGACTCATTTGATATTTGAGGATCCTTACAGCTGTTTGCAATATGTAAGGGCATGAGTTTGAAACTATGGCCCAGGTAGGTCACTGGGAGGCAGTATCCCTCTGGCTGGCCTACCAGTAGGCATGCCAAGGCAGCACTGAGGTTGCCCTTATAGGTCAAAGATAAGATAGAAGTGGATTTGATAGTGAGCAATGACCAAAGGTTGCTGCCTTAAATACATGAGATTGTATTCTAATAATATTTGAGTGGACATTGTCTTGTCTACAGTTCTGAGTTCTTTTGTTCACAGTTCTCTTGTCTCGAGAGTTGAATCCCTGAGACACATCACTGCACCAAAGTGCTATCTCAATTACCTAATCTCAACACTCCCCCCCATTTTGGTGAAACCTAATTTCCCTTGCAAGTACTTGTGCTGATTTCCCTCCAGTCCCTTTGTTATCAAGTCTGCTGGGTTGTCCTTTGACCTGACATAGGTAAGTGAAGCCTTGTTAGAGGCCACTTTCTCATGGATGAAATGATAAGTGACATTGATGTGTTTGGTCCTGGCATGATAGGTGGTGTCATGGGAAAGTGTGATTGCCTCTAGATTATTGGATTGAATAGAAGTCAGTGCCAATTGATCAAATCCAAGCTCCTGGAGTGCACACCTAAGCCAAACAAGTTCCTTAGTACCCTTGGTGATGGCTATGTATTCAGCCTCTGTTGTTGACAGTGAGACAGTACACTGTTTCTTCGAGCTCCAAACAATAGAATCTCCCCCTAGTATTGTCATGTATCCACCGATGGACCTGACATCAGCGTGATTTGCATCTGTGTATAACTGAAGGTCTGTCCCTGTCTCCTTAAAGAGGATTCTTCTGTCACACATCCCCTTAAGGTAATTGTCAGGGGAACCCCATTTGATGATCCATGGTCCTGGACCCATGATCTGCCATAACCCCATTTAGCGATCCGTGGCTTTGGACCAATGGTCCGCAGTATCTCCTCGGAGTATGTGCATGGACCCACCACATTCCATTGCTGGCCCACCATCCTCCTCCCTCTGGAAATGCCCTAAAGTGGACCATTGATTGCTGTCTAAGATCCACTCTTTTATGTGCTATTTTTAACCCTCAAAGCGGACCATTGACTGCTGTCAAAGATCTGCACTTTTTGCTTTCCCGCGCCTGAATCTCCTTACTCCACAGAGGTTGGTCTGTGCATGACATCTCCACAGTAGTATGTAGTATATAATCATCTACTAGTAGTTGGAGATCCTTAGCCTTTTCTCTTTGGATTTCCCCTTTGCTAGGTAGGACTCTCCTTATATTGTGTTTAGTAATGATTATAACTTTGGATTTCCCCTCTGCTAGCTATGTGATACATTCTCCACAGATTTTAGGGTTGCCCTTACAGTAATGGAGTACATGTTTGATGGCAGTCCAGTGTTCTGGTCTGTAGGAATTGGTGAATTGGCTGAGATGCTGCACTGCAAAGGCAATGTTAGGTCATGTGCCAAGGGCCATGTACTGTACATGAGAGACCCAACTGCTTGGGCGTATGGTACATTAATTGAGGGTTCCTCAGATTTGAGTGGGACATCGAGCTTTGTAGAGGTGCTGAATGGGGTTGAGACTGGGAAAGCATCCTGCATACAGAAGCGTGCAAGTATGACACTGATGTATGGTCCTTGCAAAATCTTCAGAGTTCCTTCCCCCCTGTTCCTTCCCACCCTTATCCCCAGGATCTTGTTCATCTCTCTTAATTCCATCATCACAACTTTGAACATAATCAAGATTGAGTAGCTCATCTTGGAGCCATTTATGCCAAGTGCATCCCACCTGTTTGAGTCCATAGAGTGCACAATGTAACCTCAGAGCTCATCCTGATCCATCATCAAAGCCCTCTGGTTGCCTCATGTAAATCTCTTCCTCCAGCTCTGAGTTAAGGTAAGCCCCTATCACATCCATCATCTCGATTTCCCAGTCCTGGGCATTTGCAATGGCCAGAAGGAGTCATAATGAGTCAAACTTGACAACAGGTGATGTAATTTCATAATAATCCATTCCTGGTCTTTGTGTAAACCCCTGTGCTACCACATGTGCCTTTCCTTTCTCAAACTTCCCATCCGGCTTGGTCTTCATGGCAAATACCCATTGGCAGCTGATAGCATTGCGATCTAGTGGTAGCTGTGTTAATTCCCATGTACTGATTTCCCAGTGCTGCTCCATTTCTGTCTCCATTGCTTTCTCCCAAATCAGTGCATCAGATCAAGAGACAGCCTCAGAGTAACTGTTTGGCTTGGTAATGATTTTGTTGCTGACTAATGCACAATCCGGATCATTGAGTTTTTAGTAATCTTGTCTGTTGGTGATTTGGCTACTCCTTCAGATATTGGTGGCTGGTACCTGGGTCTCAACTGATGGTGTAGCTGATGTAGTTGCTGTGGATGTGTGTGGGGTTGTTACTTCTGCCTCTGCTTCCACCCCCGCATCTGCACTTGCTTCTGCCCCCCCTGGCTGCTGCTCACATGCCCCTGTCTCCCCTCAAGCACAGCCATTGCTTCTTCCTCACCAGGGATAACATAGAGTTTAGCATCTGTTTCATCAAATGTGATATTTTGAGAATTTTGAATGTGCTGTTATGACTGCTGTTTTTCAGATCTCAAGTTCAATGAATTATGTCAATCCCCCTGTGTCTGTCCATCACACTGATATCAGCAAGGCCTCCGCAGTCTATCTCACTCCTATTCACTGGTCACCGAACATTATCTTTGCCATTGTACCATGATACTTCACCCTCATTTTGCATCATTCGCATCCCCCTTGCGGCATGCAGGGTTACCAAGTACAAGCAGAAGTCTGGTCTAGCCAACAGGTTTCACTCACAGATACCATCAGTTGCCTTGCCCCATGAAGGTGGTTTGACCCTTACTCTGTGTCCTAACACATGCTACCAATCCACAGTGTTCTAGCCCCTCTCTATCTGTTCCCCCTTGCATTGGCTTTTACTATAAGTACTTCTATTCCACCTGTATAATTCTCTAGTTCAATTATCATATGTCTACCTTGTTACTTTGACCTCTTACTACAGTAGTAGAAAAAACCTTAGTAACACGATCCACCGCCTTATCAGTAGTTGTGTCTGTCGGTGAGCTTGAACCTTTGATCTTATTCGCTATGCCCCTTAGGGGCATTGCCAAGATCACTATTCGTAGCACTTCACAGGAGTGTTCGGATCAGTGAAAGGACCACCTGAACTGGGGTGACCTTTCCTTGAGGATGTGCACAATTCATTGCATACCCCTCTTGGGTTATTTGCTATGACTGCAGGCCCACGTCGGAATTACACTGATGTTATATCTTTACCCTAAAATCCAATCTTGACACGTGCCTGGAGCAGGTGTTGTAATACTTCCAGGCTTTGGCATATTCAGCAACACTGACAAAAAGGTGTTCTTCTGCTTTAGGATCAAGCTTGGCATGGCACTGGTCCAGTACCATCACCCAGCAACACATCCCAAATGCCTCAAGCCTGGACACATTGGGTTTCTGTCCAAAAAAGGCCTGGTATGGTGTAATCTGGGTACCAAGTGCCTGGGTCGGTGATCTATTTTTGATATAGCATGCATAGGCCACTGCCTTGGGCCATAGGACTTTTGGTAAGTTCTTGGCAAAAAGCATGGCCCACGCATGTTCTAATAATGTCCTATTAAGCTGCTCCACAATGCCATTCTGGGCAGGTGAGTAAGGCACTGTTGTTTCCATGATGATCCCTTGCTTGGCACAGTAGTCCTTGAATGGCCTATTGGCATATTCACTGCCATTATCAGATTGGAACCTCTTGATCTTGTGTCCTGTCTGCATCTCAAGCATCCCTCTAAACACCTCAAAGTTCTTCAATGCTTCATCCTTTGTACTCCCAAAATAGACCATCAAGTATCTGGTCTTGGCATCTGTGAATGAGTAAAATTAGTGTTTGTGGGCTGGCCCTTCAACCTGGGCTGGTCCCCATACATTGGATACAACCAAATCACCAAGTTCTTTGGTAATTTCTTCAGCATGTTTGGGAAATGGGTTGACATGGTGTTTTCCTTGAATACAGGCAGTGCATTGAGTCAGTGCCTATGACTCATCAATTAGTAACCCATTGACTAGATTATTACCCTTTATGGTTTTGATAGTCCAGAGATTAACATGTCCAAGGATGCGATGCCACTTGTCCATGGTACATACTCCTGCCACAGCCACAAACTCCTTCACATCCCTGCTTGCCATTCCTCTACACCTTATCTGGTACATCTGCCCAACCTTCTTTCCTTCTTCAAATATAACACTGGACTTGGCTTTGAACTGGACACCAACTGACGTAAATGTGGCTAAATGCCCAATGTCCATGAGGTGCCTTACACTAATGAGGTTGTTAGGTGCATCAGGTGCATGTTTCATGTTATTAAATTTTACCATAAATGTAGTGGTGCCAACTTTGAATCAGGACTGTGCCTTGTCCATGTGTCTTTAGTGTGATGCCAGGAGTGATCCCATCAATCTCAGATGGGTCTTCCTTGTAAGTTGAGAAGTCATGTCAGTTGCAAGCTATGTGTGTGCTTGCTGCCAAGTCTGCAAGCCAGTCCAAGGTTGACAATGAGATCAGTGCTTTATCATTGTCAGCCATAAATGCAAATTCAGTTTTGTCAGACTGCTTAGCAGTAGTGTCTTTATCCTTTGACTTGTACCACATAGGTGCTTGCCCTTCCTTGCTGCTACCCTTAGCCCAGCAATCCTTCACATAATGCCCTTTCTTCCTGCAGTTCCATCATTTCCCTCTCATGGCACCTGAGTCATCACAACATGACTATGTTCTGAGTGCTGTCTGATGGGCTGTTCCTGCCTGTTGGGCCAAATTCTCATCCATGATCCTGGCTACCAGGACATCCAATGAGATTGCAACTCCTCTAGCATTGACCATGGTAATGAATGAGGACCAAGAATCTGGTAGCAAGGTGAGTAACATGTTTGAAAGATCTGTATCTGTGACTAATTGCCCATGGGCATTCAGCTCTTGTTGGAGGCCACAGAGCTTGCAAATGTGCTCCTCCATGTTGGCTCCATCTTCAGCAAAGGTGTGGTAGAAGTCACAGCAGAGGTTCATGATTCCAACTGCTCCTTTGGACTCAAATATGCCCTGTAGTCTTGCCCAGATAGCATTGCTCATCATAAATTGATCAACATAAACCAGATGCTTGTCAGAGATACACAGGCAGATTTCTTTCCTCGCCTTCTTGTCCTTCTTCTTCCAATTGGTGATCACCTGTCTCTCTGCCACTGTCACATTACTTTGGTCTGCTGGCTTGAGTTCTGTCTTGGTGCTGACTGTGATGTCCCAGAGATCTTGGTCATCAAGGATCCATTCAAGGCAGTGGCACCAAGTAGCATAGTTGTCCCCTTTCAGCGATTCTGTTATGATCCGGTCCCTCGCGGATCTCCGGCAACCATATTCGGCAACTAACCCCGTTCCGAGCCCATACCCCGAGCCCGACCTTATCCGAGCCCGTCCCGAAGTAGTCCGAGCCCGAGCCCGAGCCTGAGCCCGTTCCCTATACTCCGTCCCCGAACTCCTTGATTCCCCTAGTTAGTTCTGTCCGACCCTGTTTCCTTGGTTATCCGTATATAAGTCTCACTCTGTATGTACTTCGTTCTTCAGTCAGAAACCAAACTAGATACCCTTCGAATCATTTCCTAGTTTCTCGCTCCTTGGTCTCTTAGTCCTTCCACTTCTCTTGTCCCACCTCGATCTGAAATCAAGGGCCCGTGTAATAGTGGATGGCGCAGCACATAAGCTGAAGCCTAGCCCTTACTAGTACTCCTCGGTTAAGCTCGGTCCGAGCCCCCCCGAGGTCCCACACGAAGACCCGGTCTTAACAGATTCAATCTTGTATGTGTTATTGGTGCCAGCAACAGACATTGTTGGTTGATTGATTTATTAAATGAAACATATTAAAATTAATTAAACTGTTTCAATTATTATACTTACCATTGAGGCTCACTGTATTATCATCTTCTAAATGTACCATGTCACTGAACACAATATAGAACCAGAATGCACTCTCAGTTATCTTTATTGCCTCAGTTTTTACCTATTTATTCTTATACCCTTGATACAATATGTTGGTGGTTCAAATCCCACCCTGTGCTTCTATTAAAAATCTAAAAGAAAGGAAGAGGAATTTAATTAATACAGTACCTGGTAAGTAATCAAATCAACCTTTTGTCATGACTGCTGTTTCTCACATCTTGAATTCAGCGAACTCTGTCGATCTTCTCAGTGTCCTTCCATCACGCTGACATCCGCAAGGTTTCTGCAAGTTATCCCACTCCTATTTGCTGGTCACCGAACACTCTCTTCGACATGATGCCATCATACTTCACCCTCATTTCGCATTCTTCGTGTCCCCTGCAGAGTGCAGGGGTACTGGGTGCGTGCGGAAGTCCAGTCTAACCGACAGGTTTCACTCATAGGTCCCATCAGCTGCCTTTCCCCATGAAGCCTCTCCCCATCCATCCCCCCCTGCATTTGCTTTTTACTATAAGTACTTCAATTCCACCTGTACAGTTCTCTAGTTCGATTATCATACGTCTACCTCATTATTTGACCTCTTACTAGTAGAAAATACCTTAAGTGCAACAACCTACTCCCTTATCGGTAGTTGTGCCTAACGGTGAGCTTGAACCTCTGATCTTACTCACTACACCCCCTTTGGGGGCATCGCTGAGACCACTATTTGCAGCACTTCACAGGAGTGTTTGGATCAGCGAAAGGAACACCTGAACTGGGGCGACCTTTCCTCGAGGACATGCACAATTCATCATGTACTACTCTTGGGTTATTTGCTACGACTGTAGGCCCATGTCGGAATTACACTGATGTTCTACCTTTACTCTAAATTCCAATCTTGACACCTTTCAGCATTGCAAATTAGTACAATTAAGGATGAAGTCAAGTTGTCAGGCCCTATAATTAATTATTGCTTGTTGATTACTCAATATGGGATATGAACTGATAATGACTGATATGGACCACTTGGATATATAAGGTAAACCCGATGCGATAATGCCTCGTCAGGTTCTTCAGCCTTATCTGGCATTATCATGCCGGTAGCTGCCTTGACGGCCTGACGGCCCTTATCCAGCATGATATGTGAAATTGTGTTTTTCTGACATAGCTGCCGTGGCGTTCTTTCGACCCATGGCCGGCTTTGGCTTCCCTCTATTTGCTCCTCCGATGTAAGTGGTCTCTCACCCAAAGACTCCGTGGGAAACGCTGGCCGGACGTTGGCCACAACCGGCGGTGTAGGAATGATTTGAGCAGTGAATGGCTAGTAGAGTCTATATGTTACCAATAATTATTAGCCAACTGAATTGAAAATATCAGGCACACCATTCAGTTGGGCTAATAATTATTGGTAACATATATACTCTACTAATGCAGAAATTACACATATATCACGGTGCTCGGTTTATTTGTGAATGCCATCTTTGAAGATAGGACCTTTTGTATATGCAACCACTTTTGTATCTCAGCCCCATGGCCCATACCAAGCAGACTGATCCATACTTACCCTGGCGAGGCTGGTCTGGAGTTCCTGGAAGCACAGGTAGAACCCACCAAGAACATCACGACGCGTACATGGGTACTATATATTCCTTAACATATTTTTTATGATAACTACAATTATTGACAAACTTTATACGTCCGAATGCTGTGCTAATGCTAAGATGTTGGTAAGAACACAGTGAATATGGCCACGACACAGAAGGCACAATAAAGTAATGTAAAAAGGTATAGAACAATGCAGCGGATAACACAAAAAATGAATAATTAGTCCTTCGTGAGCTATGATGTTGCACCACTTGCGACCGCATTCGGTGGATTGCTGGTACTTGGCAGCGGTAGTGGCAGTAGCTTCTCCTTCTCCGCACGCTCCTTGTCCTTGTCCTTCCGACCAAAAATTCCGGCTAGAGGTATCGTCGTCAAACTCATCTTCCTTGATGCACGTTTTGGCCTTGCACCCGCAGTACTGGGCCGTTCGGGAGAAGATGTCACCGGGACGGGAGGAGGGAGAGCTTGGGAAACCTTACGCATGCGCGGTAGTGATGTAGGGGGGGCGGGTGCGGGTGCAGGGGGTATAGGTTCAGAAGGATAGGGGTCAGGCATCGATGTTGTAGGAGACGATAGGGATGATGGTGATGTTGCCGGCCGTAATAGCTGCTTGGTTGAAGAAATTTGAGGGGGCGAGATGCTTTCAAATGGAAATGCGCTGGGTGGTGGCAGTGGTGGCGGCGGCGGCGGCGCGAGAGAGGGTGACGACGGGACTACCGAAGGATATGTAACAGAAGAGCCAGATGTACTGGGTGCCGCCGGTCGAGCCAGTCGAATATCTGTTTCTTCATCCGTACGTATCGATAGTTTGCTATCTGAAGGTGACGGTTCGAAGTCACGCGCACCCCGTCTAGGCAGTGTACCAGTGATGTCCACGATGGGTAAATGGGGAACAGGGACAGGGACTGTTGACATTGGTCGCTTGTCCTTCTTGTCCTTCCTTCGGGACAAAAACCATCCGCCAGCTCCACCCTCTTTGTCCTTGTCCTTCCCTTTGAATGGCGTCGCGGTCGCTGCTAATGTTACAGATGAGGTAACCGCTGATGTGCTGGGAACCCCGGGCTCGACCACAGTGGGGATTTCTAACTTAAGCGGGCCTGACGACGCCGAAGCAGACACGGCCGCAGCGGCGTCACTCTCAGCCTCGGCATCTGCGGAGGACTCCACCTCTGCTTCTGGTTCAACAGTAGAATCCTCCACAGCATCGATTCCGACACTCGCCAAATCCAGATCCTCGGCCTGGTAGAAGAGGACATATCCCGCGCCACCAGGGGACTCTCCAAAGTACTTCGGGATGTCACCTTCTCGAATAGGTTCGACAGTCTCGTCATCGAAGATGAACCATGTCCCGTGTGCTTTGATGATAGCAATGTAGTGACCATGATGCGGTCCCCTGGGATGATTAGAAGACAGAGGTCAATAGGGAGTCCATCTAGAATATACGCAAACCAACCCACCCTCCAATGTGGACAACAATGGCGAACAACTGGTATAAGCGATCCGGATTTGGCGCGTCATCTACGGTATTGAAAAGACGTAATTCAAAGGGGAACGCCACCCGGTATGAAAGCTTGATGTACTTCTGCACATCTTCTTGGTATTTAAAACGCTTCAAGTGAAGCGCCAGCACGTTTGGAAGTTGCTTAATTTTCATCCTTGACTGTAGCATCAGAATGGTAATATGTCATTAAAACCAAAAACCGGCCTACCGCTTCTCGGCCTCCTGAAGTCCCCCACAGCTATCGCAAAAGAACTTGTTCTTCTGAGACAACATTTCAGATGCGCTGAATTGGCGAAGGCAAGCCGTGACAGAAGAGTTCTGCTCTATATCTATGGAAAGGTCAAGAAAACATTCGTCACGGGAGGACACAGTCTCGCAGGTGAGGCAACGTGTTTCACTTGTGAGCGTGCCTTCAAACAGGGAGTGAACAAATGTCCTGTTAGACTGCTGATGTCTCTGAGAGTCAGATGAACTGGATTGCGAGGGAGAAGTGGTCGAAGTTGAAGCGGAAGGGGTTGAGTCGAGGGAGCTGGACACTATTTCGAGGTTGTATAAGATGATAGTGGCCATAATAATACATACACGCACTATCATCTCCGGCTATCTCTGCATTCTTCTTCATATTTGCCTCCAAATCTTCCACAATCTTGTTTAGCAGAAATCCCAGAAATTCGTGTGCATCTTGATGCATGGAGCTCCGATACAACTCATTCTCCTTTTTCACCTTATTGATGAAGGATGATGGAGATACTGTGCCTTTGTCGGAGGGATTTAATGCGATGTGGAGAAATAGAGAGCGCAGGGCAGAAAATAGGGTAGGAGGGGTAACAGGGATGGGTGGTCCTGAACCAGCGGTAGAACTATTTGGCCTTCCTCCTGCATGGCCATTCAGGGGTGGATCATCTATGGTTTTCCCTCCGTCAACAGTGGAATCACGCCGTCGGAAGCCTTTGAGACCAGGAGGCCGTGAGGGAGGGGAAAGCTGTGGCTGTGGCTGTGATTGTGGCGGCAAAATGAGGGTGGTCGGTATTGGTGGGCTGGACTTGTCATGCGAATCACAGACGAGCTCGCGAAAAGGTTGACAGAAATAAAGAGCCTGTAGCACCGAGTTGGCATAGCTGCTCGAATTCATGAGTCACTGCACTGTTCATACTGCATTGATACTCACCAAGTATTGCCAAACTTTACGGGAGAGCGGTAATCAGCATTTTACCCGCACACAACCAGGGGCGAACTCACATTCTCCAGGCCAAATTGCTTATAATCAGCATGGTTGATTTGCCTGACGCCGCCAGTTTTTGGTCTGTGGGGAGAGTCGGAGGATGTGTGAGGAGATGTGCTTACGCCCATCCATCTGAACAGATCCATGGTGGTAGCAGCACAAGCTCACTCCTTTGGCGAAGAGTTGCGGACGACAGACTATCGGAGTTTGAAGTCCGAGGCGCTTGCACCGGCGAAACTTTGCAACGCGATTCGCGATTGAATAGATTCTTCTGTTCTGGTATTACAGTGGTAGTGGAAACAGTGGCGGCTTCCATGTTGTCATTTCGAGATTGAGCACTGTTATTTTGGTCCCGATTCCATGCGGGCTCATTGTACTTTACCTACGCTTGCGTTTGACTGGGAAAATTGTGACACTCGCCGTGTGGTTTTTGTGACACCGGCAAAGGCGATCTCATCAGTCCCTGGTTCCTTAATTTTTTTAGATTTCCCTCTTTGAGCAGTCAACTACCAGTAGGTTCAGTTATGGCTTAATCGAAGCATCCCACATGATATTGAGCCCGGGACACCCGGAACAGCAGGTGAGCCCAAGCTATGAACTGGAAGCAATGTTTGCTGATTCGAGCTGATAAGTGCTGTGATCTTATAGTGGCCTATAAGATTTGTTTGGGCTGCAATCGCCGATGCACGCCAGCTAAACTCGTCGGAGACAGACGGTATCAAAGAAGTTGCTACTTGGACTTACAGATTGTCGTCACCACTCACTTTTCATGAGTTCCTTTCGTGTTAACCTGAACCTGGTTCACAGAAGAACCAGCATGGTCACACTCGGAGTCCGAACATTGAGCCTAAAGTTACTTCCACTCGATGCGGCCCTGCGCAACTGCTTGATCAATTGATTCCCCTCATGCAACGCGACGGTCAGTGCGTAAATTTTCTCATCAGTCTTGGTGGTTCAAGTTCCGGCTGTAAAACTAATAGCCGCTATTGCGTTGGAGCAGCAAAATGAAACCAATCTCGTGAGCATGGTCTAACTCTACGGAATCTCTCCATCGAGACTGATCGCATTTTATCATTCCCGAAGCGATGGCGATACTTAGGAAAGTGGCTCATCTCCCCTTTAGCCAAAGTCCCCAGACTAAACTCAATTGGGTTGAAAGTATCTTCGCCTCATGTTCTCATGACTGCTTTCTCCTTAAGATTTGTACTTTTTGACGTTGTCTGCGGCTGTTATCAGGGGTTTACGACATACATGCCAGCAGGCTGATGGAATATATGAACCCTATTGGCTGTTGAGTTCCGTCTTTTTCCCACGGGTTCGAACTGGCGCAGTGTGCCTACCTCCTCTCATATAAGTTGCATCGGGTACTTGACGGTCTGTACTAGAAGCTGCAACAGTTGTTGGTACAGATAGTGTGAACCGACGTGTGTGTCATAGTACTAAAAGCACGAGGCGCTTGTGTTACCCACTAAGTACTCAAGACCATCGACTATATATTGGTGCACTAGACCAAGGACTCCGGAATAGAGCAGAGAGGCTGCACGACGCAAGGGGGAGTCTTGCGGACTGGTTTTGAGCGAGAGCACCAGGGTTAAAGATAGTTAGTGGCAAATTCCAGTGAAGCTGAGTACCTCTTGCCAAAGTGATTTGCATATATTATATGCATGATCATGTCACATTCAACTGTCTGATATGCTTAATGAAACACAGATACTTAGATATAGTCAGCGAGGCTTTGGCCGGCCGTCGGCTGCACTTGACAGAGAGAGCCTTACTAACATAAAACTTCTCATCTCACTTCTCAGGAGCAAAGGGCTCATCATGTGATGCCTTTGGAAACAGTGATTCCATGACATGAACGCATCTATGACTTTTTTCAAACAGCACATGTGTGTGAGCCCGATCCTTACAGTAACGTATGCAGAATGTGCTTACATTTCCAATTTCTAAATTTGACACACCTATCGGTAATGACTGAACGACGACAGAGGTGTTCTTTAGGCCCCTCCCATGCGTTTCTGTTCGCTCAAGTTGTAATCATGTACCACGTGATGGTCAGTCGAAGTACTTTTTTTGGCTGGGAAGCTAATATTTCAACGAATCACGATGTGTAACCCAGCCCAATCACAGATGAATGAAGCAGCTAGATATTTCAGTTTGGCGGCCGCACAACTTTTCAACCCGTAACACGAATGTTTATGGAACCTGGCTGGACGAACGACTTCTCAGCATGCTCTCGCTATATTATTAAAAAGGCGTTGGGCGGCCTAGCATTTGTAAGTAAAACACCATGGTCACTCGCCAATGCGTGTCTGCTACAGGGCGGAGCATCCTGGCTCACCTAATGTCAAATGATCTACCACCCGCACCCATGGGCATATGCCATTTACAGTAAGAATAAACCCCCAACCTGCCGCTGGGTGAACATCACTCCCAGAACTCATCTGAGAGCCCCCGATATCCATATTTGGTACATCATAATGAGACTCAGGATAGGGCTCTGTGCCCAGTTCCAGTACTGGACAGTGACTGGACACAGCGCATTGCATGCAAGACATGCCCAACCCCCTGTACGTGCCGCAATAAGACATAGTACACTATCGTCTTGGAAAAAAGAATGACAATAGTAAATACACACGTGGGATCATCATCATGACGAAGAATATTCAGTACCAGAGCAGGATGAAAAGAGGATGACTTAGAATATTAGACTCTAAGTCACGGATATTACCGGAACTCACACAACTCAAGCTAACTTCGGAGAATACGTATTACTAGAAAAAAATTTGTTGGGTTACTGTAATGTTGGGTTACACTGAATGTGATGAACAACCGACATTCTTGTATGTCCCGAAAATACATAGAGCGTTTACTGATGACTGATCAGTAAACCTACATTCACTAAGTTAATCCTATGAAGTCACAAGTTAAAATGAGCGGCGCAGTTTGCATGTGATCGACTGTTTCCGTCGTCCCAGCGTCCACTACATAAGGGCCTGAGATCATGTGAAATCTGCAAGTCAAGAAACGTGTCTTGAGAGCTTGAGAGGTACGCAGCGGCCATGGTCCTCAAAATATACGGTACGGTGCGATGTGTCCTATCAGTATGCATCTCACATGCAGATTCTCAGGATTTCCCATGTCAGCGGTATGACGGGGTTATGCGAGGCTTCACTGTTGTCTGACGCTGACAGACCCTCACCAGTGCACACGCCGAGTCGCTCTTGTGTGCAAGGAGCTCAACATTCCTTATGAACTGACGGTGATAGATCTCATGAAAGGCGAACATAAGGCTCCAAATTTTCTGGAAAGGCAGCCATTTGGCCAAGTTCCTGTCATAGATGTAAGATGAGATGTATCACTCGCAGGCCAATGAAACGCTGACAACTCAAGTTTGAAAGGACGATGGACTGAAATTATACGAGTCGCGGGCGATCTGTCGCTATCTTGCCGTCAAAGCTGGGTCTCCTTTATACCCAATCTCAGATCATAACGCACATGCCAAGTTCGAGCAAGCCGCAAGCATAGAGCAGTCGCACTATGATGCTGTTGCTTCGAAGATTGTGTTCGAAAAGCTTATCAAACAGTGAGCAGTGTGTCTATGTTATTGGACAGAATTGTTACGCATTTTTTAGAGCTAGAACAGGAGTGGCACCCGACGAGAAGCTTCTGGCTGAACTCGTTGACTCTCTCAATGGGAAGCTTGCTGTCTATGACAAGATTCTCTCCACCCAGAAGTATCTATCAGGCAATGTCAGTTCGCTCGCCTTTAGAACCATGTGATACTGCCTACTGAGACTTTGTTTCCATACAGGAGATAACCTTGGCGGATTTGTTCGTCATTTCTTGTTTTATCACAATGTATTACAATGGATGTCTAATGCGCCCGAAGGTTCCACCTGCCCTATGGATACATGCTGGAGTCGGTATGTCTCTTAATTGCTATGTCGGTATGAGGCCAATTAAATGCCTTGCTTACGCTTGCCCAACAGAAGATTGGATATGACTTTTTCAGAACAAAGCCTAATGTTGCCAGGTTCAGTCTTTCTTGGAACCTCCTGATGAGACATATCTAATTCTATTTTTAGATGGTGGACTGATATCAGTTCCCGGCAGACGTGGTACAGTGTCAAGGATGGTGCATGAGCCTGAGAAGTGAGCACTAAGCACTAGCGTTGAATAACTCGGTAGTCTTGTTTTCAAACCATGATGCAAGAAAACCCAGCCTCGATATTACCTGCCCACCATAGTTTCTTCTCCTAGACGTACTACACTATGCAACTTAACATGTCCAACAGTAAACGGCAACCGAGAAGATAGTCCGACTCATATCAGTGCTCAAAAGTAAAGACGGCTTCATAATCAGAAGCATGGGGATAGTGGTACGGCGTCAGAGGGAAGCAGACCATCCGAGTCTGTGAGATCCATGGTTCATGGCTCACGACGTTGTACTGCGGGCAGACTAACTTACGGTATGTCGTGGAGAGCGGATAGTACCGTGAATAACCCTGGAGGCTAAGACGGCGGTCAATTATGATTTAAACATCTCTTGCTCGTGGCTTGGCCTCAGTTCTCAAGCGGGGTCCGTGAGTCAATCCCAAGTTCGCCTACAATTATCTCGGCTCGCTTGACTCTCATCTGCCTTTGTCTCAACTGTTCCTCAGATGATTCTGCCTCGCCCGCGCCTTGGCTAACTGTTGAAGGTTTATCTGTGTCGACGAAAGTGATATCGGAGACTTGTGAGGGAACGGCATCTAGAACAGATTTGCTTGATTTGATTAGTATCTGCACCGAAAGAATTATGAGATGCGTGATACGACCCCAAAGTAGGCTGGCTACCTACGTCTCTGGCATTCCCTCGTATGCCTGCCACGTATTTTACGCATGAAGGAAAATATGTATCTGGGATCTGGTTTTGAAGCACAGTACATAAATTAATAGGTGTTCTAGAATCGACGTGCGACGAAGGACGCACGGCTCTGTCGTCCCACAGGTTTCGGACAACCCAGTTCTGTCGCGCTTTGTTGAATTTCCAAGAAGCAGGGGACGAAATATGAGTATGTACATAGGAGAGCGCTGAAACAAATTCGTTCACTGTCATAGTTTGTAGGTAGCAAACGTGTAATTCTGACCTTTCAGCGCTGGTACAGTTAATTCAGTGTCCTTGTTCGGATTTGGATATATATCTTGGCGTGAGGATCCTGATGTTTTCTTCTCGAGCGTGGGGATGGGGCACTTCGCCTGTGTAGGCTCTAAGTTTTTCTCACTGTGCTTGCGTTTCCTTCTTTGTGGTGTCTCGTGGTCAGTGGGACCAGTTGAGTCTGCAGCAATCGTTACATCCTCAGGTTTCTGTTTTCTTTTCCGCTTTGATGATTTGTCTGCCAGTGATGTGATGGTGTTCAAGTCACCTTTGTCGACTGGAGCTGCTGGGGGAATGAAACATTAATGACCTCGCTTGCATTCGAATTGGGCCTAGAGACTCACCACGTAGATCCTCATGTAAACCTGTTGATGGTTCACGTTTCTTTGTCTTCTGTGCATTTTTGACCGTGGTTGCCGCGACGTCATTATGCTGTGAACTATTACTAGCAGCCTGGTCATTACTGGGCTCCACAGTTTCAATGGAATTTTGATGTATCCCTGTGTTATATACTTTGAAATTAAGCTGAATGAGACAGAAACGCGGATCCTTACCCCGCTCATCAACAATTGGCCCCTTACGATACCGACTCATCTCTGCCTTTTCAGAAGAAGCCATCTTATCTGAATCTGTGATTTTTGGTTTTTTTTTCTGCTTTCGTTCACTTCCGGGAGGATCACCCTGAGGTGCACGGTCTGATACATGATTTGCACCGGTTTCCGACTGTACAGGCGTATGCTCTGTCCTGTTTCTCAAGCTCCCATCTTCCTCTACTACATCATCTTCTGCACACAGTCATATCTAGTCAGTTCGCGCAATAAAGCCAGTTAAAGCATGAAATATTTGCACTTTTGCTTTGTGTTCGTCTCTTCTTGCGTTCCGGTTTTGCCTCCCCTCCGGGTGGTGCGATATCAACCGATTCTTCCATAGGTATTCGCTTCCTTTTGTGTTTCTTGACATCAAGAGCCATACCTTTACCACCTCTATTCTCGTCTTCTACAGCAAGTGAGTGAGAGGGTAAGTTGAAAGTCAGTCAGTTGCAGTTGCTCGGCAAATACCGAGCTGAAACCTTAATTTCACTTTAGCCACTTCTCACCGACAAGACCCCCCCTACTGTCCTCTTACCGCTATGGTTCGTGCAAATGGACCATACAACTATCATTCAACTCACATGTGTCCGTTGCAAATAGGATTCCTCAAAAGCTCCCGTAAAACTCGCTAAAGTGATAAAGGTAATACACATATTATATCCTCACCTACTCACTTCAATCAATTTATTGCGTAGGTGCTCGGCCGCACAGGCTCGCGTGGTGGTGTTACTCAAGTTCGCGTCGAATTCATGGATGATTCATCGCGGTCCATCATTCGGAATGTGAAGGGCCCTGTCAGGGAGTCAGATATCTTGGCTCTGCTCGAGAGTGAGCGTGAAGCACGGTGAGTTTCCTTTCTTTCTCGGTGACACAATTTGGTAGTCTTGCTATACGACCCTGGTTGTATTGCCTTGCAATGCCTCATCCGTACGGTGGCTAACGGTGTTTTTTTCTTATAGCCGTCTGCGCTAAAACACCCCTTGGGTGGGATTTCTCCATTGGAGTTGTTGTTCAGCATGTGAGCACTTGCAGGTTCCTTAGGACGTTCAGCCTTAACTCATCACTTTGTCAACTTCAGGTTTTCTTTCTCTACTGCAGTACACTCAATAAATCCATGTTCCCTATGCATGGGTTTGCGGCTGACATGACGATACAATCGAACTAAGTAGACGTGAACAGAACCCAATTGTAGTGTTGCGGGTTTGTGTGATTAATAATCGTTTATTGTTCTACATTCGGACACAGGTCTCGGTCCTACGACGCTGGGGCCTCTGTCACATCAATCACCTCCTTTAGTTTTGTTTCGGATAGTATCTCGAATCCAGCCGCCGATGTAACCTTGGGATATGGCTTTAGTATAAGTGCAAATTGAAAATTGGAAAGGCAGACCTGGGCGAGTTGGACGTTGTGCTGATCGAGCTTTTCTTCCATTACTTGCTTCAAAACACGCAGCGCGAGACTTTGAGCTTCGGCCAAAGTCATTTGCTGCAAATCATGTAAGTCCCCTTGGCGCTTGACAGAGATTGGAAAACACACTCTATGCCATTTGTCCTGCAACTCAGCTTGAGCAGCCTCACTTCCGCTTCCAATCGCCTTCGCTTCATAACGCATGAAAGTCCCAGAAGGGTCAGTGTGGTATCTATGAGGCATTAATTGCAAATGTCAAAACTCGTTAAGGTTGATCAACGCGAGGTGTTACAGTTGCGGTCCAAGCTCGTCTATTCCACCAATGAGGAGGGCAACACCGAAGGGGCGACTCTGCATAGAAGTTTTTTGGTATGAGATTCCATGATGGACAGTCCAAAGAGCATACCATCATTGCATCTTCGTCATGAACACTCTCGCCAAATCGGAGTGCGAGGTCACAAACGGCCTGAGTGACAGACTCAACCTGATTTGAGGAAGTATTAGCTGCTGAACCACCTCAATCTAAACATAGGTACCTTGATACGTTCGTCGTATGTGAATGCGTGATTTTGTGCAGTCACTCGTGCATGGTCGATCATTGTCCGCGCATCAGCCGTCAATCCTTTGCCACACCACCGAAACAACATTAGGATCAGTAATGATGCTTTCTTCCACTAACTCAACTGACCACTCATTGCACATCCCAAATGCGAGTCGATCTCCATGATCTTCTCTATTGAGCTCGACTCGAGCAGCGGTGACTGCACGCGTTTCTCGACGCCAAGAACAACACCCTCTGGAGTACGGATCCCAACAGTTGTAGAGCCGAGCTGAGTAATTATCATTGTGTCTGGTAGCTGTAGCATGGTATTCGTGAAAACATATTTACCTTGATGGCTTCAATGGCGTATTCGACTATCCAGCACATAGAATGAGTAAGATGCACGGGATACAATGCAAAGGTGTGGCGTTTCACCTTGGAACAGTCGACCCTCTGGTGAAAAAGTGTTTACACCACGGTCTACATTTCACAAGATGATCGTGTAAGCACAACAGAAGCCTAAGCTGCACACAATGGAATGTATACGCGCCGTATTCTGAACGTGTAAGGAACATGCTGCTAGGAGAAGGATAATGTGCAAAACTATGTATACCAGAGGTGTTTGTAGGGACGCGTATGCTGGGACGCGTGGCTAGGGCGCTTACATAAACCTTGTCGACCTCAAATTGTCCAATGTGTTGCGGTACGCGTACCCAGCCTCGAATAAAATTGATATACCTCTCTTTGCGCGACCTGGTTCGTTACTAGTATATGTTACCAATAATTATTAGTTCAACTGAATGGTGTGCCTAATATTTTCAATTCAGTTTGCTAATAATTATTGGTAACATATACACTGAGACTAGCCTTGATGCCCAAATATATGATACCCGTTGAGTCAGTGAACGATTTAGCTGTACGATATATACAATTCCTCGCCAGTTATGGCAATAAATAAATCCAACACCGTACTCATGGCTTGCAAGGGAATGATAACTGAATATGAATTTCTCAGAGAGATCCAGAGGTGCAGACAGCCAGTCTACGTCTCACATAGTCTCGCTAGATCAAAGCTTAGTCACGGGCTGATCACAATGATCCCCTTTCTTTCCTTGATCGTCCTAGGCGGAAAGTTCTTGCAGTCATTAACATAAGTACGAGTGAAGAAGAGCGATGACATTAAAGGTGGCAAAAGGTTATGTCCGTAGCAGGTTTCGAACCTGCGACCTTTTGTGAACAATTGCTTGTAAGACAAACGATCTAAACCACTGATCTATACGGACTCCGCAGCAGATGTATCTCCTTTCTATGTGTTCGGTTGTAATGTTCATGAGCTAGCTGTGACATGTTCGTTGAGCGCCACATAATATTTTCAATATGGCTCCTTCCAAAGGCACAAGATCCACTGCCTCGTCCAAGAAGTCCAAATCTAGGCTCAGCAAGCTTACATTAGACTCGTTCCCTTCCAAAGCAAGACATTCAACATCGGATTCTACCTTGTCGTTCTCAGATGTGCCTGCGAAAATGGCCATAAAACCTTTAAAATCTGTACGGAAATGTTCATGTTATTTTTTAACTTAGCACTCATTAATGAACTAGCTTGCGAGGCCACCCACCTTCCAGCTTCATGGGAAAGGCAAAGAGAAGCTACTCGCCTCATCTCAAGCGACAAACAGTACGGACGCGGCTGCTGAAGGTACGGAAGCACAATTAATAGTTCCACACCTATGCTTACCAGGACCTCTGATAGAATCGGAGCTATGGGTGAACACTTATGCACCTGAAACGGAGGTGCGGGTTTACGGGCGTCTCTGACCTATTACACTGCAGTAATGCGTTTATCAGACAGAGCTCGCCGTCCACAAGAGGAAAGTCGAAGACGTACGTCATTGGCTCCTTGAAGCGTTCGATGGGGGTCCGACAGGTGCCTTGAAAAGGTATCGGGTAAGAAGAGCCCCATTGGAACTGGTTAATTTTGCTGACCTTTTTGCAGCGAATCTTGGCTTTAACAGGGAATGCCGGCACTGGCAAAACAGCAACACTGCAAGTGCTAGCGCGAGAGATGAACTTCGACATTTTGGAATGGCGAAATTCACCTGATGACAATTTCGCGTGGGATGGTGACGATGACTATGGTCTGTTCCATCTACGTCTTGGTTTTCTTGGTGGTTGCTAAACAGCATCCTGAAGATCGTGAATCACTCACCAAGAAATTTCAGACCTTCCTCAACCGCGCTTCATCATGTCGTCCTCTCCCCTTTATGCATAGTACAATGCCATCCTCTTCTACGCAGATTCCTTCACGACAGATCATCCTTCTCGAAGACCTACCGAATATCTTACATGCAGGAACTGCAGATGCATTCCATGCTGCACTCCAGGACTATCTAACCTCTCCTTCCAATGTTCCGATTGTTCTGGTGATATCTAATGCCGGAACACGGGGGGAAGACCCCGAGACCGATCTAGCGGGCGGCCGGGCCTGGGGACGGTGGCGAAAAGAAGTGATTGACGTGCGCAGCGTTATACCACATACGATCCTCAATTCCCCTTATTTCAGAGAGATCCCGTATGTTCCTCCTGCTAACACTTTCCCGGCTCTCATGGTGCTTTAACTTGCAGTTTCAACCCCATTGCTCCGACAATCTTGTCAAAAGCACTGACTACCATCCTTACAAAGCATTTTTCAACCAGTCCGTCTGTCAAGTCAAATAAACCGATTAATGATACCGTAAAAATTATCGTTGAGTCCTCTAATGGGGATATCCGGAGTGCAGTTATGGCGTTGCAATTCGCATGTATAGCCAACCTCGCAAAGGGGGGTAAAAACAACACCATGCGGAGAGTGTATGTGCATGGCCGGATATTTTCCACATTCACTGACCTATGCATGCTATAAATTCAGATTGGAGGCTATGACCAGACGAGAACAAAGTCTTGCATTATTCCATATGCTAGGTAAAGTATTACACAATAAACGCAAGTGTCTTCTCTGCCGATAATGGACTGCACAGTGTTTTGAACCACTGATGACCGGGTGAAATTATTACAGGGAAAGGTGATCCTGGAAATCCTTCTGCTACAGCGAAAGGTCGCGAAAGGGAGGAAAAACTTGAGGAATCGATCGCCGACGCTCCTCCTCTGCCGTTCCATCTTGAGAGGCACTTCAGAAGAAGTAGCCGCGTAGACGTGAATGTAGGTTTGTTTGGAATTGTATTGTGCAGACGTTGATATCTATGGCTCAAAACTGCAGGTTTTATATGCAGACTCACCCGTCGACACATCTTTATTTGCGTTATATCTTCACCACAACTATGCACAATTTTGTAACGAGGTGGATGAGTGCAACGGCGTATGTGACTGGTTAAGCTGGATAGATGCCAGCGGGCCCTTATCGGTTTGCATCACGTCCTATGATCTGGTATGGTTATTTGACCTTGAAACACGTGGAACATTCGTAGTCGCAAGCACAGCAGAATCCTCATCAGTTTCACATCCTTACGCTCGGGGTTCTGCATTCCCTGCCTTCTCCTGTGACTCGCCGTTCGCAGAAGATGTTCAAGCCGGATTTTTTTGACGTACTTAAAAGAACGCGAGAATCTCAGGGGTGTGTTACAGACACTGAGGAGTGGCTTAACCGTGCCGTGGTAGATAAGGCTGACAGCGGCAGGAGGTGGGCCAGGGATGAAGTTGTACTGGAGCTCGGGGGTATCTTAAAGGCATTGGATACTTGCGGCGCCGGTTTGTCGCGGCTGTTATGCAACGATGTTGATATGTCTGAGCTCCAAACAGGTGCTCCACCACGGAATCACGGCAAGTTTACCGAACTATCGTTCGTACATCCGACCAAACTTCCTAACAATTCGCAACGAATGCAACAACTTGGGGAATGTGAAGAAGTGACTGAGGATGCTACAGCTGCTGACATCACAGGATACACTCATGCTTGGAATGGTCTAACGGAGGATAAGGAGGACGAAGGTGGTTGGTTAGAGAGCGATGATATTGGTGACTTCTAAACTTAGTACATATAGCCGAATCTGAAGAGAAAGTTGGCCTGCCCCTACTGCGAAATACAGATATCTAGACTCAAATTCTTTGCTTATGTCTAGCAGGGCAGATACTTGCTCGTTCATCCCGTCCTCAGAATGAGGTGTACACCGCTATCGGTAGTGATGATGTCACTCATTTCCCCCACCTGGAGGGAATATGTTGCATCCTCGAATGGCCTCTGCATTTGACCCTTTCTGAACCATCCAAGATCGCCTCCTTTATCATGAGAAGAGCAGTCCGAATGCTCCTTCGCCATTTCAGCAAACTTTGAGGGTTCGCCATTGATCTGGCTCGCGTAGCCACGCAGAATCTCGACCGCGTCAGACTGGGAACGCGTTATGCTGAGCTTAAATATCGGTATATGAGTGAATGTAGGGTGCCGTTTTGGATCAACATACCTCTTTCCAGCTTGACGGCCTCCTGCTGCCTCGATGCTTTACCAGTAGATGGCTTGCACGAACCCGGTCTGCAGGCTGGGGAGCGGAGGCAGATACGCTGGAAGGGCGCCCGAAATATTGTGATGCACCGGGTAGCTGATGAACCTCGCTCTCCGAGAGTTCAGCTGGTGCCTCCCAGCGAGACTCACGGGTGGCTGTATTGTAAAAGTAATGGATCCCACGGGAGTTGGACATGCGGACTTCCCATGCAGACGACTACGTACAGACATTATGACATTAGCCTGCTCAGAGTACGTCGCAGGAGGCTCACCATAAGTAAGAGTGGATGATTGTACCGGCGGAGTTACAGTCTGAGTCGGGTCAAGAACGAACCGTCATCTCCGACTGGATGTAATATTTTGGTGATTTAGTGCTACTGTGACCTGTCAAATTCCAAAATTATTAGATGCAATATTGATGTTGATGAATCTCCTCCTCGGCTGTTACAGTAATTCCTCATAGGCCATTTGCCTTGCTCAGCCCAGCCGCCCTAATGTCAGGTCAGGCCTCATGAGGACTCACTAGCTAGTCTGCGACTCCGGCCCCTCTGACGGAGAGAGATTGGGATTGACGAGCACAGGCAGCACCTCGGTATCCAAATTTTCAATAAAAAATAGGTATGCCTAAATGAGTGGTAGGTAGGACAATATAACCGAGATAAACTAATTTAATAACAATGCATATAGATGTGTCAGGTGTCGCAAGAGAGCGAAACACCCGAGAACATGATTGGGACACAGAAGATTCCTCATGGGAAGGAAGCTTGTTTATACGATCCACATCAGTTCGTGACTGCCCAACCGCTTGAATCAAGAATCCCAGATGACAATGAATGTGATTAAATGTTATGTGCCCCCAGGAATATCCCAATGACCACGGTGAAGAGACCAACATTCGACTGGAAGGACAGTGCGTCTGTCCGGAATGCGGAGTTGGACCTACAAAACGTTCATTGACATGCGGCTCGAAAAGTGACCAGAACTCACTTCGTCGGAGCTGCTCCAGAAGCAGTTCCTGTGCTGGTGGCGTTGCCTGCATCAGCTGTACATGATCAGCCTCTTGACACTTGTGCTTCAAAGTGAAATGCTTCAGACGTACTTGCTGCGGAAGCGGCAGCGGAAGTTAAGCTATCCACTACGCTCGAGACAACAGATGACCCAGCGGACGCTGCGACGCTCACGGCGGCAGACGTCGCTAGACTCACGGCTGCTGAGGTGGCAGAGCTCACCAATCCGCCTCCTACACTTCCCGTCGCAGACGTTGCAGCACTAGCCGCTGCAGCAGTAGCTCCCCCCTCCGCAGAGGTGGCGGCAGATCCAGCTAATACGCATCATCAGCCTATAATCAGACTCATTCCGGCATTGCTTGAGAGCGTACCGGCTGACGTTAGTTTACCAACGACACTGCCGACTGTGCTGTGCTCAGTTTCTTACGAGGCATACAAAATTGGTGGGAATAAATCTTACTTTGGGCTGTGACTAGCGGGGAAGCAGCGAGAAGTATGGACACAATGAAAGCGCAGCGGACCATGACGTTGGATATGTCTCTTCTTTTTGTTTTTGTTTTGTTATTGTTCTGTTTTTCAAATGAGGGACTGGTAAACGAGAGGACGAAAGGTTCGGTTTGTGAGGGGGAGATAGGAATGAGTCTTGTGCGAGCACTACCCTTAGGCTGGCCTAGCTCGTTACTTATCTTCCCATCAAGTACATCGAAGTTGATTACGACCAGATCTGTCAATTCTACGCGATGAGGTCTACTGATCATCATCTAATACGGCGCCCATATATGTGATGAAGCGATAGAACCAGCCTGACAAGAGCCCTTGTCAGGCATGGGAACGACTGACGCTACCACACGGCTTAGGTGCTGTCTATCACCAAGAGTTGACAGTGGGCGGTCCGGATTCTAAATAGCTGCCTAGTGCCTTATAAGTCCTTGTTTTCTGCGACGATCAGTGATTCCTCGTCTCCCACACTGCGCGTCCGTGCCAGAGCGTCCTTAGCGCGTAGCGCCCGTGCACCAGTCCACATTTACTGTAAAATGCTGGAGGCGTGTAATCTATTCATCCAGCCGAATAAGGAAGATTGCTAGAATTTACTAAGATTGGCTACTAAAGTCTAACAATAATATTTACAAGCACAGGTAGCTAGCTACGTAGCTATGCGTTCATCTGCTAAGAATTCAGCATTTCCAAGAGGTGGTTCCAGATTTTGGCTCTATTAATTTTGTCTTGGGAACTCGGGTGCGATTGAAGTTGGCAAATGTTCTGTTCCAAAATGGCGCCTTGGCGCAGGCTGCACGTCCCACAGGATTAGCAAGGAGGTAGAACGGAACTTCAGCATATGGCTCTGGGGCACGCCCTAAGAAGGCCATGCCAATTGTCATGCAACCCGAAAGATACCACGGAGGTGATTTTTTCAAAACATCAGTTTTGACAATACCCGGGAAACGTGGGTCACGTTGATGCTGGGATTGCGTTCAGCGATTTCCTGTCACATGGTATCCGTAAGACGCGTTCCATTCCAATCGCCATACAACTGAAAGGAATTCTAGAACTTACTTCCGTGAAAATGTCTACAACATTGGAATCTCTCAACAAGACGGCGCTGCGACTGTGCTTGCCTCGCTCCTTCGCTTTGAACAGCTCAAGGTCATAGTCTGTACTCGGCATGGTTCCTCCTGGTGACATGATTGACATAATGTTCTTTTTGATTACCGAGGAAGCCGGATCTGGATGCAGTGCGAGTAGATACGCAAGGATAAATCGTGACAGGACTTGAACCACATAGTGCTGATCATGCGATTCGGTCGTGCCGACAAACTTTCCATTTGGGGGTCCACCTGGCGAGGTGAGAGACTTCTGTTACGACAAACGCCGACACACGGCCAACACACCTTGAGACAGAATGAGATAGTCGACGCCTTTGGATCCAGCACGAACGCGAATATCCTCAGCAACGCGCTTTGCCTCTGAGATAAGACTTAGATCGGCCCTGATATAGTGATGCACTGGCGGAGAGTCTATATTATGCTCATGAGAAATCTGTTTCAGTTTTTCCAAGACAGCATTTGCTGCCACCGGGTTTTAAGTTAAAAGTTTTGCACAGTCTGACCTCAAGGATCAAATATCACCTTTGGATTCGTTTCGACCGACAATCCAAACCTCGGCTCCAGCTTTTGCAAACCTATATGCGATATACTCTCCTATTCCCTGTGTTCCGCCAGCAATGGCAACACGAGCACCTGGGGTAGATCGATGCATTACTGCGAGCAACAGCTGAATGTTTCATGGCGGCAGGAGATTGTGTCAACTTAAGCAAGTCGGAGCGGAAAGTTATATAGTACAACTTGGAACTGGGATTTGTCGTTGGAGCTGCTCTCTCTATATACATTTTCACCCTGCCTCGCGTCGGCACCGAGACACAATATCTTGCCAATAAGTTTGTGACTTATGCATCCAATGGCCAAGGCATGTACTCAATATGACTCAACCTTAAACTCACGCTAACAACCCGCGAGGGAGTGGCTCCGATCAAACAAACACAGAACGAGCGACGTGATATTGTGGGCAGTACATAATAGAAACGAGAATAAACTTCCAAAAATCAAATTGCAAAATATTGAGCAATATTACGAACACGCCAACGCATGCATACCTATCTCTCAATCTGTCCTTATAAACAGAAGGATGCTAGCTGAATGTTCATATCATATCTCCTCGTCTTTGGGCGTTTACGGTGGAACGATCCCTGCCTACAGAGCTGGATGGCCGATCTCGCGACCGTGGTGGCAAGTTACGCGGAGGCCTTGTTGGGCGTGCGGCATCCGACGTTGAAGATGGAAGTGCCTCGGAAAATACTTGAGGACTTGAAACGGCAGGATCCCGACGTGAGAAGGTGGGAGGGGAAACATGAGGGGTGGGTGGTACAAGCAACTGGTCAAGGAGATGGGAAAAATCGAGGCTATTGTCCTTCAGAAGCTGTGATAGTATAAACGGTGAAAACGGGTGACGGGATCGGCGTAAGGCTTACCTTTCTGCTCTGGAGACGTGTGATATCTATGCAGTCCTGCACGGTTTGTGGAGCTACATCACTTCCGTGGACTTGCTTCTTGAACATCTCCACATAACTTTCAATCTGCTCTTTAGCCCATTGTACGAGTGCTAATTGGGCCAATGACCTCAATCTGCATCAACCATAAGGTATAAGAAGTACTCACAAGATGCAGTGTCATTTTCCCTAAAGCTCGCAAGAAACCAATCGGCTGTGTGTTTGATACCGGTAAAAACAACCACTGCAAGGTCGGAGATATACAATTCGACGGAACCTTCGAATCTTTCAAATATATAGTGCTACCGATGATACCTGGATTCCCAGCTGAAATACGTACCGTAATGCTCGTACACGCTTCCGCATAAGCTCACCACGCATGGCGAGGAAGGCAGAACGTGCGCCGGCGCCGGCATGTAAGCGCTCCAGTAGAGCGGTGAGGTGCACAACGGAAGATTTGCGCTGCATTGGGTCAGAGAGCGTGTGCAGCAACGCACTCATTAGTGTTGCCGCAAGAGGTGTCAGCTTCGGTTTGAGTAGCGGGATCTTAGGTAGCTGTTGTTCACCTATACCATGAAGGGAAGGATTCTACATGTTAGTGCGTAGTCTCAGAGGATATTTATATGTCCGCACCACTCTCGACGAGTGCCACTGCCTCGTCCCACTGCCGAAGGGCAATGGCGACGGTAAGATCGTCAGAAAAGTCGCCTACCCATCGTGCATCTCGATCAGCTTTCTCTTTTGCCCCATCCATCCCCTCGCGAGCCGCAATCTCGCCTAGCCAGTCAGGCAAGGCTGGCATCAATTCAGAATCTGGTACAGCGAGAGAGTTTCTCTGTCAGTCACCCGCCATTAGTATGAGCTGACGGTCAACCGAGACGCATTGAACCATTGATTCAACATACATTGCCATCGGCCCACACACTTCGTCGTCGCTCGTGCTCGCCCTCACGTTGCTTTCGCTTCCTGGCGGCCAATTCCTCAGAAGCTTGCCTAAAAACAGTTAAAAGGGTCTTCTTTTCCTTGACACGCTCAATACGGTAGACGTGTGTCTCTTTTCCGTGACGCAGCTTGATCACGTTGGTCACCTCTGCCACATGATTGAACATATGTCACCGACAACAGAAGTATTCTCACCAGCGGAGTCCTTAACGTCCTGCATCGTAATGTCATTTAGCATCCAACATCGTTCAGCAACGAGTCGCCCGCTGCCCCCGGTTCTCTTTCGCCTTCGTTTGGCCACGAGCAACGCGTCATCAAGCAACACGAAATGTACAGCGTGTTCCGCTTTGTAGGTGGCGGGGTTCAACGCGGAAACTTCCCCCATCTCAGCAACAACGTGGCGGCCAGGAGTTGCAGGCACAAATTTGGCAGATCCCTCAATCGAAGTGTGAAGAGTCTGTAATTGGGTAGCATAAAGTGTGCGGAGATCAGCGACCGATGATCGTGTTACTCTCCGGCGATCTAACAAACATAGGTATGTGTCCCCAAAAATTAAGCGGTGTAAAACGTACCAGAAGCGGCGCTGTCGTCAACCTGCAGCAGGGAAGGCATGGATTTCCATTCCGAAACGCTCTCTTTGAGCTCCAGCATATCGTTTTCCAGAGTACTTATTTCCTTCGAAATAGAAACGAATTGTTCGTAACTAGAAGACAAAAGGGAACGGGTTATTTCAATGGACAACGGCATAGATGGAGCACATTTGACTCATGGGAATAGAATAGGATGCGGAGAACTATGGCTTTGCATGGGTGTTGGCACTCACTTCTTGTAAACGTTCTTCTGTAGGTCGATTGCTGTGGCGGCCTTAGATGCTTCTAGCGAAGACTGCAAGGCTCTCAGCTCTGCCTCAGTCGAATTTGCTAATTTGACTTTGAGGTCTCCATTGACAGCCCATATTCAGTTATATGGCTTCGGATAAATAGCTATGAACGAACTTACAAGCTTCCGGATCGAAATGGTCCTGTTCCATAGCCTTCACATCTGCTCTCTTAGGATCTTCTTCAGCTTCCGGACTTTCTATCAAGAGTGGTTGGCCACCTTCATATTTAGGCCCTGATCTGGAAACATAAGGCAAGGAAGGGATGCTGGGAATGGATAAATGGGTAGGTTCTGAGATGTCAGCGTAGCGCATAGTCATTCGTTTCTTTATACGGTCGTCAACTCTAGATTTCGGGGCATCCTTTCCACCCTTTTGTAACCTCTGCTGAGGCCGTGGCTGAGCCTCCCTGGCATTTTTGGTGCCACCAGTTCGTTTGCGTAAGGACATGACTCTGGACACCGACAAGGGTGTGTGACTAATGTGACTGCCACATGCGCGTAAGTTGTCGTACCATGACGATTCGTGCGGTCTCCTCGTCCCTGTCACCTCCTCCTACAAAACGACAGAGACTTGATAACTCCACTTGCACACGTCCGAGCTCTGATTTCAGAGATGGACTCATGCTTGCCCCAATGGTACGCTCAGGGAGTTGTGCGTGTGTATCTCTTGACGATCGCCAATAGCGACTAAGGAACTCAGATCGCAGTGCCTACTCGTTTGTTTGCCTTGAAACACGGCGCAAAGCTTGTATGGGGGCCCGAAATAGTGGATAAGGCTATTTTACATTCCGAGCGAGTTGTTGATCGTACGTACGATGGATCATTTGGACTGAGTCCCATCTCAATGCCCTTACGCAGCGGTCTCCGGGACAATCAATTATCACGGCATATCAAAACCTATATTCTCCTGTCATCCGCTTGAAAAACCCTACCTTATATATCAGATTGGTTCTGCAGATCCTGACCTGGCAGTACAGGCTGCTCGACTTGTCTGTCAAGATGTATCGGGTGTTGATCTAAACTGTGGCTGTCCCAAACCATTCTCAACCCATTCTGGAATGGGTGCCGCACTTTTAACAAATCCAGACCTTCTGTGTTCAATTCTCACAGCTCTACGAAAAGATCTTCCGCCAGAGATGTCTGTATCCGCCAAGATTCGCCTGCTACCGTCACAGGAAGATACTTTGCAGCTGGTCAAGCGCATAGTGGATACGGGAGTCAGCGCGATCACAGTTCATTGTCGCACACGAAATATGCGACCCCGAGAGAAGGCGCTAGTTGAACGAATGCGGGAGATCGTAGACTATGTAGAAGGGTTAGGGGCAGATGTTGCTGTAATCGAGAACGGAGACTGTTTGGGCTATGAGGATGCAAAGCGAATTAAGGATATCACAGGTATGTGTTTGCGTACATTGACTTGCTGGGACATTTCCTGGAGTTGGCTAGCAGGCGCACATTCGGTTATGATAGCTACTGCCGCCGAATCGAATCCGACGTGTTTCGATCCTAATCCCTTCGTGGATCTTGAAACCACACTGCTTCCTGCATACGTTCTACTCGTACGTCCCTATATTTCATAATGAAACGATAAATGCGGCTGATGCTTGGAAATAGGCCAGACATCTATCCATTCATTGGTCAAACACGAAATTCTGTATTACCCAGTTCAAGGGCCCATCCCCAGCACTAGGAAAGGTTGGACGGAAAGAGATTAAGGAGGCCGTCGCGCGAGCCAAGAGTTATGATATGATCGAAAATCTGTGCGAAGGGTGGCGGGGTGAGAAAGTTATGCAAGAGATCGAAGAGGCGTTGATGAAGCGCAGGGGGATGGAATCATTTACGCAGTCCGGTCTGACACCAGAAGCTCGCGGCCATGTATCAGTGCAATCCACCATGATAAATGACGTTTCCCGGTACGTTGTGCTATACCCTCTGTAATGGCAGCAGGTCACCCGATCACAATGAACATAGCTAACAGTACTTCGCTAACTACTGGTGTAAGTTTTGGATTTGCTTTGATAGAGTCCCCACACCATGTGACAGGTGAGTGGAGATAAAGGCTGATTTAATGTCCCATTAGGAAACCCGTCGGGAATACCAAGGGGATTCAAGTAATAATAATAATGAGACAGTAACCTCAACCTTTTCGATAAGCCTCCATCCCATACAACCTTAGGACGAGCAACAACAAAACCCTTCCCTCCCACCTCATTTCCTTGCCTGTCTGTACGCAACAGAGACGCCAAACGTGATCAAACTCAATATGTCATGGTACAGAAAACCAATAGAATCATGGCGAGACCGTGAAACAAGTACAGCAGTCAAGAACATGCGTACATAATAATGTAGCTTGGCTGTCGGAATTACATGATATGGGAAACAAGTATGGCGGGGGCGCAATTCTGTATGTATAATATGACAGAAGCCTAAAAGGAACCTCCATATGAAATGGGATTAATCTTGGCCTGGAATGCAATCTGACGCGTAGGGGAGACATAATGAGAAACTAAACTTTCTTTTTCTTATGCTGCTTCTTGGGCTGGGCTACCGCGGAGGGGGTCGATCGTCTGGAAGACTCTAGATCGGTGACCTCGGCCAGAGAGCGTTTCTTGAAGAGGATCAACGCGTGGTTTCGCTTAGAGAGAGGAAGACCTACTGTGCCACGTGCACTCTTGGCACTCTTCTTTTGCTGATCCTCCTTCACCTTATCCTCATACTCCTTGGAGATCATTCCAAGTAAAGTATGGCACCGCCTAGACAGTTCCTGCGGAGTACGACTTTTGAAGAACCAATCAAATCGAAATACCGGAAACTCGGTGATATCCTTCTTGATGCGGTCATATACATCTTGGCTCTTCAAACCGTAATAGTTTAGTCGGCAGAGGAGGTACCGGTCCTCTTCTTCGCTATATACTTTCCCCTTCGCCACTGGGTAGCTGAGTTCTAGCTCTTGCATCGGGAAGTCGACCGACTTGATCTTTTCATCAAGTAGAGCCTCTAGGTTGTCTTGCTTTTCGCGTCGCGCTTCGCCTTCCTGAATGCGTTGTTCAATTCGTACGAAGTCTGACGAATGATAATAAAAAAGAGTTATTAGACCATGAAACTTCGTTACTGACCTTCTAATTCATGCCATCGTTTCCAAAATACTTTGGCGTAAGCTTTCACATCGTCGGCCGTTTTATTTTGAATTTCTTGGGCTAATAAGTCGATTGGCGCATTTCTACAAACAAAGTGAGTGAATACACCAGCATGGGAGGCATTCAGAGGTCACCGTCCGTGAGCTTCAACAGCCTTCACAAACTGCTGGAAGTCACGCTTGCTCCAATTGTCAAACCCTTGTCGGCTAAGTTCCTCCTTGCGCGCAACCTCTTCCTCTGTCAGGGGCTCGGCTAAAGAAGGCTTATAAGCCTGGCAATATAGCCGCACTTGCAAGAAGATACATACCGTTGTCAATGATTGCCTGTTCCGCTGCTCGCTCAGCCTCCAAACTCTCAGGCGTGTCCTCTTCCGTTTGGGGCTCACGAATTGGTACTTGATATTCATGAGCACGCTATGAACAGACTAATTAGCCTGATAGGGGAAGTAATATAGTTTATCGCTACCTTGAATGCGTTCGCTTCGCGCTCTTGCAAGTCCTCGAGCGCTGGCGGATAGAATTGGTAATCTTGGCTATGGGGAAATCGACTTAATATCATAATATGGCTCGACTAGATGTACACCAACATCATAACTTGTTTAGGCGGTCGTGGCTGTTTTGGGGCTTTCTCCGTCTTGGGCCCAATACGCATGGCTTCTTTATAATACCCATCAATGGAATAGTTTCCTTTCCGCTCACGCTTCGACGGCTGAAGCCAACCGAAACCCAATGTCTTATTCTGCGGACAATAGCTTAGAGACATACTCGAACACTGAACATGGCATGCTTACCTTCACGCCAAACTCCTCGCCTTCCCACTCCTTGACACTGAACTCGGATTTAAAGTTGTTCAGATCGTCAATGTTGAGGCCTGCGTATTTGCTATTGATCTCGGCCGTGCGCTCCTCGCCGCGGTGGATGATTTCGTCGATATCGGCATTGACAAGCAGGCTGATGGGTCATATGAGAGAAGCCTAGGAACAAAACATCTGACGTACTCTTCAGATGAGTTGACAATCTTTTCGGCGCCGTGGTGGATGATGTCTAGAAGCTCCTCCTTGTTCGCAGCTGTTCAATGTATGTTGGTGAAAGCAGTCCAATAAGTATAAATGACTCGACAAACTTTTGTTGATCTGCGTTCGCCCCTGCTGGATCACAAGTTGATCTAGGCGTAGTTTCTGGGCAGCCCGCTCAAGCATACGTTCTTCAACAGAGTTCTACGGCAGTGTAAGTTCTGGCTCAGACACACCCTCGATGCTTACTTCGGTGATGAGACGGAAGACATAAACCTGTTTCGTCTGCCCAATACGATGGGCCCGATCCATGGCTTGGAGGTCGGCCTGTGGGTTCCTGATTGGGTAGCAACATCCTTATAGCCCCTTATCAAGTTCAGACGAAGTCACGACTCACCAGTCGCTGTCATACAACACCACAATATCGGCGGTCGTCAAGTTGATGCCAAGCCCACCAGCACGAGTCGTGAGCAAGAACACAAACTTCTCACTTCCAGGTCTGTTGTACTCGTCGATGGCCGCAATACGATCTTCATGTGCAGTACCACCATCAATTCTACAATGAGCTATAGTGACAAGTAAACTCAGCTCCTGAATACATGTTCGCGTGATGCATCAGGTACGTACGGAATTTGCGGAACATGCAGTAGTCTTCTAGAATGTCTAATACCCGACTCATTTGACTGAAAATAAGCACCCGCGACCCTTTGGCGTTCATGGATTTCAGGAGTTTGTCGAGAATTACCATCTTGCCACAGTTTTCAATGAGGTGCTCATCTGTAGTATAAGGGGGACCAGGCTCCTGGAGAGTAAAGTTAAATCAAGGCGGAAACAGCGGCAACAAACCGAACACGCACGGCACCGTCAAACAGATATGGATGACATGTGACTGCAGAGTAGTGAGTATTTATCCAACATATGTAGAATATTTTTTTACCTTTCCGGAGTTGCATGACAATGTTCATCAATCTTGTCTTGCCCTCTTTCTTGCCGCTCAATCCTATTTAATGATAAAAGGAGGCATGCAACAGGGAAGAAAATGAACGAACCGTTCACAGCATCGATATCCTTTTCCAATACCGAACGGTACCACTTTCTCTGCATGTCCGTTAACCCGACATAGATATTGATCTCTTTTTCTGCAAATAAAAGTAAGACTTTCTGTCGCGTGTCGCGTATATGAAATACCTACTTGGCAAGAGATTTTTCTCTACGTCGGCTTTGACTCTCCTAAGTAAGAAAGGGCGTAGGATTTTGTGTAGCGCCTCGACGACCTTCTTGCTCGTATCCTCTTCGGAACCATCACTATCATCCTTATGCAAGAAACCGTCCAAATCTTTGAAATCCGAGAATATCTCGGGACAAATGAAGTTGAGTAGCGCGAAAAGTTCCTGAAGATTGTTCTGAAGCGGCGTGCCGGTAATAAGCATGCGCCCACGTGACATGAACACGCGGACAATCTGAGAAAGAATGGAATCGACATTCTTGATGCGATGTGCCTCATCGATAACAATATACGAGAAGGAAAACTTCTTGAAAATATTCTTCTCTCGGAGACACATCTCGTAAGACGTGATGCAAACCTCAAAGTTTTGAGGAAGAAGTCGCGTCGAGATTATTTCCGCCTGCCATACATCAGCGATAAGGTATCTATTCATGGGATTCGGTATGTGTACGCACCCGCTCCTCCTTCGTACCAGTGAGGACGACAATGTCAAAGTCTGGCGCCCACCTCTCAAACTCACGGGCCCAATTCTGCAGGGTGCTCTTAGGAACAACGATAAGATGTGGACCAGGCATATCACGGTAGTGCTTGAGATACGCGAGGAAGGAGACCGTTTGGAGTGTCTTCCCGAGACCCATCTCGTCTGCAAGAATTCCATTCAGGCCGTTATGGTGCAGAGAAACCATCCAATTGAGACCCTGTATCTGGTAGTCGCGCATCTGGCCTCCGTGAATGACTAGACAACATTAGCAAGATTAAGGGCTGGAAAAGTGAGACATACATGACGGCGAATCTTCAAATACGAAGGGCTGGTCATCGCTCTCAACAGCTCGTTCGCCATCCTTAAGCATCTCCTCATCCTCTTCCTTTTCACTTTTGCGATGTCGTTTATCATTGTCGCTATTGACACTTCTGAGGGCTGCGCATAGACCCGAGTACTCATGAAACTCACGCTACTTTTTTACGGCCACGACCTTTGGGTTTCGGCTGTGTATCCATTAAAGCCGCATACTCAGGGTCACGAGCTCTCTGTGGAGCGAGGGGTAAGTTAGCTTTAAGACTAACGTTGACATTAAAAGATTGCTTACCTTAATGTCTACAAAATGTCGGAATAAATCTGTCTGACCCAGCAGATAGGAGTATCGTTTAACGGAATCCGCGATCTGAGTTCTCGATAAATGGGTGGCGTGTTCAAGAGTAATAGGTGACACGACACCTTTGCCTTATCCATCTCTTTCCTCTTATTCACTAAATCCCCTTCCTGACCCTTCCGAACACTCCGTTTTTTGCGCCTCTCTGCCGCTTGCTCCTTCTGAGCCACTCTGGATGGAGAGGCATGACTTTCGCCAACCTTCGAGAAACGCGTTAAACACGCGTCAATATGATTGAGAGAAACATTAAGATGGGTAAAAGGGAAGACTTCTCACTGGTTGTGGCTGCTCCACATCAGATTCCAATTCATCCATCTCACTCTCCTCGCCTTCGCTGGCCGAATGCATGCTTACATCTTCATCCGGACGCTCGCTCACCTGAACGGGAGCCATAAGAGATGAGACTTGTCTGAAAAGGAGTAGATAGTGAAGTTACCTGACGCGAAATGTCGTTACTGTCTGGAATCACGTCGCTAAGCTTGTCCTCATCTATCTGTGGGGGAACGAGAGCCTATGTGGGTATCATGAACTATTATATTCGCAAATGACAATATTCGCATACACTCATGCTGTGGCACGATTCCGGTGTCTTGCTCTATGGTCGAGGTGTGGTCGGACGGAAGATACAAGAAATGTGACCAAGCCATGTCACGGCGACCTTCTTGTGGCAGCAAACCGCGAGGATTTCGTTGATGACTAGAACTAGGACTGCCATTGTATGGCCATGTCACTGGAGGCTCTAGAGGGGGTCTTAAGAGGTAACCGAGAACCCCCCCCACATCTCAATTGGCTCAATTGTCTGCAGCTGCAGCTACAGCTAAGTTTACAGTCTGCATGCACCTCTCGAAATTAGCAGATGCAATTTTTTGTGGAATTATATCCTAGGGAACTATCTTTGTTGGCGACCTAGGTGCTCGAGGGAGAAGTCGGCTGTCAGCCTTCACTATTGGCTTTAACCCATGTCAGATGCTCTTATGCTAGTTATTAAAGACATTTAACCATCATTCTCATCAGCCGGCATCCACAGGGTGGGTTCAAGGAATACGGTGTATCTTAATCATGCGTGTCTCGTTACCTTATACTTATCAGGTGATTTCGATTCGAAGGCCCATAATACTTATAAGCACTTCTAGTCTTTATTGGATGGGAGGCCCTTGTCATATACCAATTTCATGAAGACCCACCGCCTCAGTCAGCGGATTCGTGTGCATACTTTCTAGATGGGAAAGGCTGGACTTTAATAACCCACGAAATGTCTGGCAATCGTTCATTCACGGATTAACTCATGGAAGCCAACACTTCAAGCAGTCTTAACATACACGGCGTTACATATGCCATCCTACGTGGCATATGATGGAAAGTCAAAATCTACAACTAGTTCACGAACCATGCTCATTAGGGCCCAGTTCATTTGTAGCTGGTGAGCAAGCGCCTTTTAATGTACTCCCCCGCCTATACTCTCATCAGTATGTTTAAATTCACCGTCGTGAAGCTTTGATTACGTACCGAGATTGCTTCATATCGCTTTGGCCTGTCCTGGGACCACGTTCCAGGGAGGCAGTCAACCACTTTGTCGAAGTCCTATTGTACCATCAGATGATCTCTATGAGTACCACTTTGTGAATACGTTATATTCAAAGCATCTCCCACCGTAGTGCAAAACTAACATTAATTTATGAGGACAATCTCACAGAAAGAATAAGACTGACGACTCACGTAAGGAATTGAATACCGTGGGACGGTCATCCCGTCCAGTGTTGTGTTGTTGTGTGGAACGTGGACACGATGAATCGTGCTTTTGATAACGTCATTTGACCCTAGTTATATAACCTTAGCCAAGTAGATTCGAGGATAAATTATGAAGGGGTGTGCAATTAATTACGCACATCGCATCAAGAAGTCGCCTGCATTGACTATAATAGCACCCTCAACATAGGGCGCGGGCTTGATGCTGCGACTTGGTATATGACAGAATGACAAACAGCAATACACCCACAATAAAATTCCCTGGCTGCTGAGGGTTCTCAATTTCTAGGCCACCGGCTTTGTCTTGCATCAAGAGAGTAATGCTCCCGAAGTCGGAATGGGCACCGACTCGGGTGATTTTGTTTTGCTCGAGGTCCTCAATAGATACACTGTGGGGGGAGTTCAGATAGCCTCGATCCTGAGATAAATAACATTAGAAAGTACCTTGGATAATGCAGCAGGCGCAATTGATTATTCACTCCTGTGTGAGTCGCCGCGAAATAGTCCTCAGGCAAGTGGAGTCCAAGAGCGAGCGCACGCAGGACGATTAGCTCAAGCTCGTGGCACAGCTACCCTGGGGCATTAACACATATTCTGTGATATACCGACCGGCATACCCAGAAAAAATCAAGACATGCTTCTTTGAAACCTGGGAATATGCCGTCAGGCAGCCAAATATTAGGCATGTCATTCGACTCCTCATCGCCGCATTCGAAGCTTTCTTTGGCGTCTGGAGCTTTGACACGGTTCTGTGCCAACTCCTCATCGTCATAAATATGCTGAGAAACTTTTTCGATGCCCATGGCAGAGAACCCTATATACAATTCAAATAGAGCTGTGTACTCTTTGAGATATTGGGAAGTGCGGACCTCGGTGATGCTGACCGCTGGGTGGATGGGGTGCTAGTTGCTTGCTTTCCAAGGGCAGGTCGAAAAAGGACTTGGTCTTGATACAAGTCAGTAGAGATTGGAAACATTCATAGTATATTGATAAAAAGTTCATGCCCACCCATTTGAACATCTCGTCGATTTTTTTCTTGGGCAGGGTGTGATTAGCAAGATACACGAATCCAGTGTCCTTTAAAGACGTTAACATTGCGTCGGCAACGTCCTGCTTATAGGAGCCGTCGATGAAGGCTTTAAAATCAAGAACCGAGACGTCGCCATCCGCTACAACTCCTAACTTGATCCCTGGCATGAGTGCTAAATGCTTACAAGAGTACAAGGGCAGTTTCTATTAATACATATTCCCATTGATTTATTTGCCAGCAATTAGTCTGGCATTCTAATTCAAGAAGTAAGTAATGTACCTTTACGGCCTCATGGTAATTTACGCTCATGCCTTACCTATCTGGCACATCATCGGTCACCAATCGGCACCAGTACTACTCGGCGCATATCGTCACCGCCGATCACTGGCGCTCCCACAGCTACACCTAACCCTAAACTCAAATACCAGTTAGAATTTTAGAAAGGCTATATATGTAACTCGTTTCCCCGCACTGTGTATTAAAACACTTGCGTACATCTATATACTAGTATCATTTGGGTACTGTACTTCTATGAGATCGTGTCGATAATCTGAAAACATTAGGGGGGGCCGTTACGGCAAATAGCTAGAAAGCCCATAGTGTGACTTTTACTGAGTAGAGGGCCTTGACGATAGCGGCCTTGCATGCATGTGCCACGCACCACGAATTCTCAGACATCTACGACCGTGGAGGATTATCTCTTCACTTTATACCCGCCTCACTTACAACGATGCCTTCCTTATGTTTCTTGTCATGAAAGCATCTACGAAATCATGAATTTTCTTCAGGCTCCCATCTACCTGCCATGCCTAGTCGAGATTGCGGCCCCTTTTCGTTAGCGTCTGCATTATGATTTCCTGTAGCAGATTCTACTGGGCTCAAACTGGTGTCCCTAGGTCCAAACTCTGTGGGCTCGTCTTGGTGAGTGATGTAATAGGAACGTGGGGGACGTGGCTGCAGCTCCCCTGACGCGAAGAGATGCTGTTGCTTTTCAAGATCGTGCGCCCACATTGCAGCGCCGATTCGGTTGCTGATAGTAAATACCAGCCCAACTACGGGAAGGCTTTCAAGGAGAGAAGCGACGAATCCGAAGGCTAGATGAATATTAATACGTGTAAGAAAGATGATGAGTGAACATCAAACCTTGATAATCCCTTTTTTTTTCCTCCATGAATAAAGCAGTTTGATGTGATGTCATCCCTTTCACGGCAAAATAGGGTTTGTGGAGATACCCAGCTGTTTCGATCGCTTTGAGCCATGAAGATAAGACGATACCCACAAAGGGGTAGATGTTTAGGGGCGCAAGTAAAACTTGCCACAGATCATGTCAATGCAAAAACCTTAGCACAAAAAGAAAAAAAGGTTACCTCTTCTGATAAGATAACGGGTAAAGCCACCACTGACCCACTTGTGCCACCAACGGCCACCCCCATGTACCTGAGGCGGCACACGCCATTCTTCAACGTAAGGTCCCCAGAACTGAGGACTCTTGCCACGAGACTTGACAGTTTGGTCCCAAGCCCTTCCCCGGGCGATACGAAGATTACGAGAAAGGAAGAACATTAAAATCATTTCCACTTGTGAAGACATGAACATAACGGTGGCATCTGCAGGTATCTACTAAGTTTCTTTTTGCGGGTGCGTTGTTACATAAGAATACCGTGATGAACACGCACAAGTGACAATATCGAATGGGACTTTGTATCCAAATAATGTTTCATGGGAAAGACCGGTGACTCTTGGTGAACTAGCAACGCAGTCTACAAGCAAGCCTTTGACATGCAAACGGGAAGATGACGCACTTGATTAGAAAGAACCGAACAAAGGCTCGTTGCAATCTAAAGGTCAACACGGTCTAATATACCATTAGCTTACAAACGTCCCTAGCTACAGTTAATGAATACGTACCCAGCCAAGTCCAACGATTGCCCCTCTCCAAGTGCCATGCTTGACTTTGTCCCAGACGGGTCTGTTTAGGTTTGGATCAGTAGCAAGGCGGTACACACCGACAAGGGCATATGAAGGTGTGAATTGCAAACGCGACTCCCTGGCTACGTAAGAGGCGTCGGATACAAGCGTAGAGGGTCCAGATACTACTGGTATTACTCGGTGGGATCCAGACATATTTACTGGTGGAAGTCACGTGCACAGTACTGTGGGTGCTTGTCTCAGCGTCACAATCCCACTCCACACTCACAAGACGGGTCAACCAGGGTCAATCTTCGCCCTGCTCTAGACTTTTACATTACTTACATAAACTAGGTATCCTTTCAATTTGGCCACGAGCTCAGGCAGGTCAGCTCATTTACTTATACGACATCGAAGCTGATAAACAACAGAAACGTAGAGGAACTTGTGTCCGAGTGAACTCTGCCGGACCTGGAAACGTTACGGCCAGCCTAGCGCGTCCTCTGCCATCAGCCGTCGATCGCTGCTTACACATTGCACAATTGAGCAGAGGAAAATCTCGATAACAGCACCATATACCAGCAACTACGATGTCATTCGTCAAGCTCAGCATATTTGGAACCTCTTTTGAGGTGAGTCCTGAAGGACGAATCCTTGCCGTAGCTCGAGTAAGCTGATGCTCTCAACATCCCCCAAGGTCACAACTCGTTACATGGATCTACAGCCTGTCGGTATGGGTAGGTTATTTTAGTTTTATGGCATTCTTGCTTCTGAACATCCGCTGCTAGGCGCATTTGGACTCGTATGGTGTGCATCGATTATTAAATGCGTTCGGTGCTATCGATTTACTCTTGGAGATATCGATCTAGCTCGGCCAAGGACCAATTAACAGGATCGTCCGTAGCGATCAAGAAGATCATGAAGCCATTTTCAACGCCAGTACTGAGCAAGAGGACGTACAGAGAGTTAAAACTGCTCAAGCATATCACCCACGAGAACGTGGGTCTTTTCGTTCTCTCAGAGATAGCTTTTACCCCGTAATTGATGCGATATTTGACGTAGATTATCAGTCTGAGCGACGTGTTCATTTCGCCGCTGGAAGATATGTAAGTCCTCCGATACTTCGAAGGTTACCTTTCTAACATAACTTTAGATATTTTGTGACCGAGCTTTTGGGGACAGATCTTCATCGGCTGTTGACTTCACGACCGTTAGAGAAGCAGTTTATCCAGTACTTCTTGTACCAGATACTGGTGACGTGCGGTGTTACATTACTGTCCCCACTGGCTGACGCTGCATTGTAGCGAGGGCTAAAATACGTGCATTCGGCTGGCGTGGTACATCGAGATTTGGTGCGATGAACTGTGATAACCCATTAGCAAGTGTTCACAGATGGACAGAAACCTAGCAATATCTTAGTCAACGAAAACTGTGATCTCAAGGTGCGCATATCAGGACAGCGCACATCGTTCCATAATGATACTGTATGTAGATTTGCGATTTCGGTCTGGCACGTATCCAAGACCCACAAATGACTGGTTACGTCTCAACACGCTACTACCGTGCTCCAGAGATAATGCTCACATGGCAAAAGTATGACGTGGCGGGTGAAATATTGCTTCGTTCTTATTGTCACACCCGATCGTTTATACGTGACATAGTGGACATTTGGAGCACTGGATGCATATTCGCAGAAATGCTGGAGGGCAAACCGCTGTTCCCAGGCAAAGACCGTTCGTGATCGTCATTTTCCATGGTATACTTCTGACCTCATCTCCATTTACAGATGTGAACCAATTTTCAATCATTACTGAACTCCTCGGGACGCCGCCAGACGACGTCATCCAGACAATCTGCAGTGAAAATGTAGACTCTGCGCCATCTCATGCCTCAGTAAAAGGTTAATATGTCTACTCCAGACGCTCCGGTTTGTGCAGAGCCTTCCGAAGCGCGAACGCGTTCCTTTTAGCGAAAAACTGCGGTGCACCGATGAAAGCGGTTCGTCTTTTTCCCTTTGTCCAGACGCGCCGATGAGGCATTACCTATGTGTTACGGTCGATTAGCACTCAATCTGCTGGAGAAAATGCTTGTATTTGACCCGCGCAAGCGCATAACGGCAACCGACTGTCTTGCAGACGACTACGTCTCGCCATACCACGACCCAAGCGACGAGCCTGTTGCGAATGAGAAGTTTGATTGGAGTTTCAATGACGCCGATCTCCCTGTGGATACCTGGAAAGTCATGATGTATTCGGAAATTTTAGGCGAGTCATCATATATGGTCTAATCAGATATGCAACTAGACTCCTATGTGTAGATTTCCATCAAGTCAGTGATACCGTCGCGGACCCCAATGTCGTCCCCGAAGGAGCACTGGCAGGTCCTGAAGATGGTGGCGACATTCTGAACAAATGATCTTACAACTACGGCTCGAGTCTCGCTTTTTTTCTTTTTCTTTCCTTCTGTCTTTCTGTGTTTGCATAGCTTCCAGCATTCCCCTCCGCTCACTTTTGGCGAATGATGTCAAGTTGTAGCCTAAATCCAGTTGATCGCCTCGGTCTTCTACCCACAGGTACCCCATCTGTTTCCTCTCCAACGACCTACAGCGTGAGGCTGAGTGTCACCTATTCTCTTGATTCTGGACTTCCGTCATACCTGCAAATCTTTATGCACGACTTGTCGATGTAGCACCCTGATAGTAAACTTTACATACACGACCATAGGTATTGAAATGTCTCGAGCTCAAAAGTAAGATGGTAGAAACTGCTAATGATAAGTGAGTTAAGTGGATTGATGTGTAAAAACCAGACTCTCGCACCTAACTATGACTGACCGTAGTATCCTCATATTCCGCTTCGTATCCGACCCATATCACCTCCGAACAAGAGTCGCATCCGAGTAAGTGCTGATCTTCTTCCAACTGTTGATGATCTATCTGGTACATGCCACCACATCGACATGAGTACGTCCAGCGCTCGACATCGGCATCATTAACCGCCAGAATGAACTCTTCCAAAGACACGACTTGCGCTGGACGTGGGCAAGATGTCGAGAGCGCCTCGCTGGCTGCAAGAGAGGCATCGTACGCCTTGCGTGACGTCTGGTTCGATAATGTGACGTATGCCTGTTGGAGTAGCCCGACATCGAAAGGAGGCGACGCGGTGTCCTGGCATTTTCGCTTGTCTGGGTGCATGGTAAGCAAAATGCGGTGGTACGCCTGTTTTATGTCCACGGGAGGCGCATTGCGAGGAATGCAGAGCACGGCGTATAAGTCTACAAATGCCAGGTTAACCTAAGCCCTTATACTGTAAGGATGCTAGTTGTGAGTCTCCTTCTGAGCCACTCACAATGAAAGCGCGCAAAAGTATTAGACAGCGGACCTTGCCGAGAACGAAATCATGGCCAACTCGAACATGTATAATGAATCCTCCGTTACAAACGACGCCAAGCACCTCCCAGACGCTTCGTCTAATGCATTTCTCAATGACGTGGCTTTTCTTCAGGAAATCGTCTCGTCTCCTGAGCCAACTGAGGAAGAATTGTCAGAAAGCGATATTTCTGCGGTGTTGAAACAGCTGGAGGCGGCGAACGGTGTTGCCCAAGGAGTCGAAAGTAAGCTGGACCAGCTTCTTGGGAATCTAGAGGGACTGCTTGAAGGTTTAGAGGCAAGTTAAAGCACGTTTCTCCAAGAGGAAGTTACTGAGGACTATTCGTCTTAGGGCGTGCGAGAGACTCGACCAGAAAATGAAACTAGCGAGAATGCCTCTAGCCCCCCAGGCACAACTGACCCACGGCATACATGATAAAGACCATTGTGGAACTACCCTTTGATAAGCAACAGATGCAATGACTTAGTGTAAGATGCCTTGATCTGAAATATACGTATTAATGCTGCAGGCATGCCATAGACCAGGTCCCCGTGAAGTGTTTGCACAAGCTCTGTCAAATGAAGTTTCTACATGGATTCAGTCATACCAAAATGCGGTATACCTTCCATTCGACAGAGAGGCCGGAAATATAAATTTACAGTACTGTTTTTTCTTCTGTTACCGAGTCATTACTGTAGTTACTATGTGCCTTTCCAATTGGAAAGTATCTTAGTGCCAGACTCGAGAGCATCTTTCCAGTTCAACCAGTATGCATGTCGCCTGCTATTCTGGAGCTCCACGTCGATAATAAGTGCGTCCTATGCACAGAGAATCAATAGGCCCCTATAATGGCCGAGCACACCATCATGGCCAATACGAACATCAGTTTTCTCGGTGATTGTCGCGTGCATTACGGGTTTATTTGAGTCCTGATTTAGGTCAAGTCAAATAGGAGAGTACGACGGAACTCATAGGATGATTATAGGAGCCTTGAACAGGGTTGCATTTGTTGAAGAAATGCAAAAGCTTTGACCTGCAAGTATACAGTATGGAATTATTGCTTCACGCGCAGCGAATGTGACATACATTTCGCACCCCGACTCCGACTTTCTTTGTACCGTCGCGTCCAACGACGAGCTGCGCATTTGCCTGAACTTGGTCTAAGCATCTATACGCGTACATGCGTTTAGAGTCGCTTCTTACATTTTTATTTTCGTGAGGCATTTATAGAGACACCTTTGTGCTTGGCTGACGCTCTGCGACACGTCCCGGCCAGATGATGGAGAATGACACACAGTCCGGCATTAAGAGGCGAACTCTTCCAACTCCCAGCACTTCTCCGTCGCCAGATAATCCACAGACAGACACTGTACATACAGTCCCGACCACTACCTTCTACGGTGACGCACCGCCGCCACCACCACCATGTCCGGTCCAGAGCCCTGGCTCGGTTCATACGGGCTACCATTACATACCTCCATACCAACCAGCTGAACTTAAGGCACCCTCCCCTCCCCCATATGATGCTTCCCCATTCACTTCGACCCTCAGTGATGCCAAGTGGAGGTCTCCAGAGCTTGTGCAGGAGGTGGATCTGCGGGAAGATGATATCCCCGAGTTAGTCTCTACAGATGTGCCAGAGTGGGGTACGTCGTTGCATCGCCCCTCGCCAACCATTCCCGACCTCAACGCTTGGGGACCTGGCGGCCCTGTAGATTGGGTAGCTAGTGCCCCAAATCTGCAATGTAGCATTGACGGTTGCAGCACTTTCGAAGAGTTGAACTGGTGGGATCCTGATGTGCGACTGCGTGCCGCGCGTCCAGGTCCGGGAATACTGCCCACCTTACTCGCTGAAAAGCTGCACGATTCCGATCATTCCTTGTTCTCTGTAACCGTTAACCCGCCGGATATCGTACCCTCTCTGCAGTCAGGCTTGCCGTCTGTCTCCGCTCAGCCGCCATTTCATCCTCCAACCCCTGATCAGGTCCACGAGGCTGTGCCACATCCTAACGCGCTCTATTGTCGCAAAGACAACGGATGGATACTCTTTTTGCGTCGATTCGCCAGCGATTTACCACCTCTCGCTGCTTCATTTCAAGAGGCTCATCCCGGTGTACTATTCCCTCACCCATTCCGGCGCAAAAATGTCAACTCATGCCTCGATGAGGCGGGTGAAAATCCGTTTCGAGCAACAAATCTCACTCATCACTTCCATTGTTATCCTGGGGCCGTCTCATCACTCTCATTGAACCCGGCCTTTGACTGTGCTTCTTGGGAAAAGGTGGATGCCAGCCATCTCCGGTCCCTCCAGGAAGAGGAGGACCAGATGGAGGGGATAGAGACCACGACAGCTAATGAGTCTGACGCCGAGGGTATTCTCCTCGATCTGTATGTGTGTTGTCAGTGCTCTGTTTACGTCGTGTGTTCGAACTTGATACCTGGCATTGTCCCTGCACGACATTTCGACGAGCTTGTGCGAGAACGTGCTGAAAATCCAATGCCTGGCCAGTCGGGTTCTGATGCTGCTATCGTTGCCTTGGATACCACAATGAAGTACAGAAAATTTGCATTGTTGTGTACAACTTCTTACACGTCTACAGAATCCTGGAAAACCTCCTTTGGAAGAATGAAACGCGTGCGCTCCCCATTGGTCCAGGAAAATCCTTTGTTAATAAGGTCGGCCTATCCTCCCCTGCGTGCGTCTATAATTTTGGGTGTCAGCCTCGTTTTATGCTCACCGTCCTGATTATAGCCTTCACATCTATCAGCGATTAGGTTTTACTGTTGTGGATCCGGAACTCACTTCTCTTCCAATTCCCTCTGCAAAGGCGACGATTGCGCCTCCTGCTCTGAAGACTGATCGCGATCGCCTACGCCTGCTTAGGGCATGGGTTGAGCTAGGAGCATGGTTACAGGACTACCGAAAGCGATTTCGTGAGTTTTGTCCCTGAGTTTGCAATGTGTTATTTCTGAAGGCACACAGCCCCGAGCAACAGAAACGCGAGCCAGCCGAAACCTTGGATCATGATTGAAAATGCACGTGAGCAATATCAGCAAGATATTGGTGCACACCCCAACCAGAGTAAGACCTTCATAGGAGTCGTTAATATAGGCTAATCAAGCCACAGTCATTAGGCAGCCACTACCCGGTTATCAAGAATTCGCGTATCCTCTGGATGCCGTAGAGCGACTAGGCTTCACCCCTACGGCATATTCTCATGGTAATATTTTACTTCTTTTTGTATCCTGATCCGATGGGCTCACCTTGGTTCAGTTTTACTCGAGTTTGCCTATCGAGCCCAGTGTCGCTGCGACCCAGCGAGGACCATTGACTATCTGAATGATTTGACTACTCTCGCCATGATCATACGTGCTGCGTCTATCTCTTTCCCAGTGGAACTGGACACACTCATCGCAAATGAGGGCGTTCGTGGACGATGGCTTGTAGCCGACTACGAGAGCGCGACACTGATGTTAGGCTTTGGGCGATCTAATGCACTCAAGGTTGAGCTCGAAGAGTCCGAGGACGAATTTATCTTCCGTGCGTGGAGTGATGCAATGACCCGCGCATGGAAAGACCAGGACGGAGGCGCTGCACGACGTAAAGATTTATCTCGTGCCCTGAATATCGTTGCGGAAGTGCGAGGCAGTCGGTTTCTGAAGCAGAAAGCGCAAGACAGCAAATCAGCTATGACCCCCGAAAGGGCGTATCAGACTTTAGAAGTACCGTCAGACGTCGACGAGGAGATGCTAATCACGGTTTACAAAATGCGGGTGGGTGATCTGTCATTCCACTCTCAACTTGTCATTGACGGCTCTTTCGATGATTAGGTTGATGATCAACCTTCTCACCTTGAAAGGATGCGAGATGCGCTGACTGTGATTGCACAGTGGAAAGATAGCGCTCGATTACAAACATTTGTAGAGACAGGAGAGGATCGTGAGTAGCTTCCTAAGACGAACTTGCAACATGTTTACACCCTCACGTTTGTAGCCGGGGAAGCAGTCCAGACTTCCCACCCTGAATGGCCAAGAGGTCTTAATCAGCTCGGGAACACGTGCTATCTTAATTCTTTGCTTCAGGTGTCTTATGTGTTCTTCATGGGTTTCCAATATGCTGACTGTACCGAGCAGTATTTTTACACCATCAAAGACCTACGAGAAGCGTTAACGCCTGCCAGTTTGATTGATGACACGAAACTAAGTGATGACGATCTCAAACGCCATCGCGTGGGCGGTCGACTGGTCACCAGGAAGGAGATTGTACGATCTAGAAAATGTTTGTGCCTATGTCTTTTCCAGCAGCGTGAGCTGACGTCATTGCGCGCACAGTTGTGGGGGCTTTAGGCAGTCTCTTTTGGGAGCTTGAATACTCCGATACACCAGCGGTTACTCCCGACCTTGAGCTAGCTAAGCTCGCTCTCGTGACTTCAAAAGATGAGGAGGATGATGAACATGGTCGAAATGATATTGGCACAGATTCCTCTGCTAGCACTGATGCAACTTTGGTTGATGAGTCTGTGCCAATGGGACCTGCGCTCGCACCTGTTTCCCTGCCACTGTCATCTTCTCCAATTTCGTCGTCAATGTCGCCATCACCATCTGTGTTGGGCAAGAGACAACGTAGAGCACGATCGGCACCATCTATGGATGTCGATAGCACCAGTGATCTCGACCGAGATGGTTTCGTCCTCGTCCCCAAACTAACCTCGTCAAGCGTGACTGCAATCGAGCTCCAGCGTAATTGGAGCGGTACGTCCGAGCTTAAGGTGGATGGCGACGACAAGACTTCAGCAAGTAAGGACATCGATATGGGAGTAGTTGATGACAAAATAAATAAACCCCCACCTCTCCCTCCACGACGCAAGCCAGGAGTCAACTCAGAGTCGGTCATGATGTTCGGTAGGTCTCATAAGCTCGAAGTTCTTAACGTTACCCACAGCTTTGACAGGCAAACAGCATGATGTTGCTGAATGTATGGATAACTGCATGTTCCAAATTGAGACGGCATTGCTTCGCTTCGATGACATGGCAGGCTCGGACAAAGATAAAACAAGTGTAGTAAAAAGGTGATGTTCATTTCTCATTCCTATACCACAATGTTCTCATAGTTCACTCCAGGTTGTTCTATGGGACGATTCGACAACGCATCCGTCCCCTGCAGCTGGTATCCGATGGTCGGGGATATTCTACCCACGAAAAAGAGGACATGTTTTCTCACTTGCCCGTCAATGTATCTGAAGAGAGCTTCGACATTTATGACGGTCTGAGCGGGTACTTCGACGATACTGTTGAGTTCCAGGGCAAGAAAGCGAAGATGGAGGTCTCTTTGGTCGACCTGCCCCCAGTACTTCAAATACAGTTGCAGGTTCGTGCGACGCATCAATAAGTTTTTTTTTTTTTGCTGACTTGCGATTGCAGCGAGTTCAGTTTAACCGTGATACCCTCCAGCCTTATAAATCGCATGCTTACGTCCGTTTTGACGAAACGTTGCATATGGACCGTTTCTTGGATAGCGCCGACCCGGCAAAGCGTGCACAGTCCAAGTCTGTGCAGTCGGATTTGAACACCTGTCGAGATCGAATACATGCACTCACGCGTGATAAAGTACTACGCTCGCAGTACTCTGTCTGGCGTAAACACTTATAGTATGTTATTTCAGGGTGCCTCGTTTATTGATGGCTTGTCACGCACGTTCGACTTTCTGTCAAACCAAGATATCGTGACACTCTCTGGCGTCGATGAGGACCTGCTTGGACATCTTCATGACGAACATAATGCGCTCCAGGTCGAACTATCAGATCTGAGGACGAAAGCTGCCCGCCTCAAAGAAGAACTGGAAGCTATTTGGCGCGATGAAAAACGGGCGGAGTATGAGCTCGCTTCTGTTTTCGTCCACAGGGGTTCTTCAGCGTCCTGGGGCCATTACTTTTTCTATTCGCGATGTTTGCCAGACAAGCCTGACTCGTGGTTCAAGTACAACGACTCCGAAGTGACACACGTCCGAAAGGATGAAGTGCTGGCTGATACTACCGGGTCGACCGCCAACCCTTATCTTGTTTGTACTTTTCTGTGTATATGAGCGATTCCCAAGAACTGACATACAATCATTCAGCTTGTGTATGCGCGCAAGGGGATGGATATGGTACACACCGTGAAACGGGCGGATATAAGGACGATCCCTGGTGCTTGAGTATAGGACTATGTAGAGATTTGTTTCTCTTGATTCCCTGCATTACGCTTCATTGTTCCATACCATGCATTTCGTGGCATTCTCTCAACATACATACATATGTAGCCTATTTCTTTCATTTTGTATGCGCGTGCGTGCGCATGTGTGCCTCTGGGAACGCGTCGCAAATGTATTTGTAATTGTCGTTCATCTTTCCCAACCTCATAATGTCGATGCTGCGAACTTCAGTTACGCGAGCTTTTGTGAGTTAAGATGCCCTGACGTCCCAGGTACTTCGTCCCCTATGTTGACACTCTTGTAATTGGTAGCCGGCCGTCTCGCGACATTACTCCACGCAGGCAGTAGCAAGCTCCAAGTCCAGGTTTCCGGCCCTGTATCTTACTGGAGCTGCAGCTGCAGGAGCTGCCGGATACTATTATTACGCCCATGTTCTCAATTCTAGTGCAGAATTGCCAGCGGTGATGAGGCAAAAGGTTCAAGAGAAGAGCCCACTGGACCCTGATCAATTTCTGGACTTCCGACTGCAGAAGATCGTGCCATACAACCATAACAGCTCGACGTAGGTGTCATCTTACATTCTAGTAGCTGTGTTAGACATGCTGTATCATGTTCCAGATTCGTCTTCGAACTGCCGGATGGTCAGGCGTCGATGCTACCTGTTGCATCATGTGTACTTGTGAAAGCATCCGACCCTGATGCACTCAAGGATGCGAAGGGTGGACCTATTGTACGGCCTTATACACCCGTTTCCCTCCCGGATCTTGCTGGGGAGTTGCATCTCCTCATTAAGAAATACGACGCTGGTAACGCATCCAAGCACGTTCACTCATTAAAAGAAGGGGACACCTTGGCTATTAAAGGACCCATAATCAAGTTCCCATATAAAGGTGCTAATTCTTCCCATTTTTGTGAGCCTGGTGTTCACCTCTGTGGGTAGCCAATGAGTTTGATGAGGTCGCCCTGATTGGTGGCGGAAGTGGGATGTGAGTTGCCGTTTTCTCTAGCATCGCCGAACTTAATGCTTTATCAGCACACCATTGTATCAAATCCTGAGCTATGCTCTCCCTGACAAAAATAACAAAACAAAGTTTAAGTTGATATTCGCCAATGTATCGGAAAAGGACATCCTTCTGCGAGAACAGTTCGACGAGTTGAAAACCAAGTACCCAGACACTTTCGATGTCGTTTACGTGCTTGAAAAAGCGGATAGAAACTGGAAAGGTGCGCCAATCGCTTCCGTGAGATACACTGCTAGATGAACTATCTACACAGGCGGGTTAGGCTACGTTACGAAGGAAATGGTAAAAAAGTATGTCGCCTCTCCGAGCATGGGTGAGAAAGTTAAAGTCTTCGTGTGTGGTATGTGCGTTTCGTCTTTTACCAGGCTCGTTCTGAACGCGATGTCTGCCTATAGGCCCTCCTGCACAAGTAGCCGCAGTAGCAGGTAAGAAAGAGGGCATGAAGCAGGGTGAAGTAGGCGGGATCCTCAAGGAATTGGGGTATACTAGTGACCAAGTGAGTAAAGCATTTTCTCGAATTAATCACAACTAACCGTCTTATCAGGTATACAAGTTTTGAGAAGGTATCGATGATAAATGTTTCAATCTATTTTAACGATGTTGGCCCATCGCTCTCGCGTAACTTCTTAGTCGTCATACCCGGATATATACCTGGAACATAAACAGGATTAAACATTCCAGTGTAATTTTACTGTTATATTTATTTGTCTTTGCATTTTGTGGGACTATCATATTCCTTCACTAACTTGATGCTCTCTGCTTGTGTGTGCTACTAAAGCCATACATGGCTATGTAAAAATGCTCACTTCCTATCTGCTGCTGACAGTTTTTTTTTTTATATTTCTCCAAGAAATATGAGAATATTTCTGCATTAGTTACTAATTCTAGTTAGTGAACAAGTTAGCTTACAGCAGTTTACAAGATATAAGGCATAAGTTTAAAACTACACTCACATATTGTAAATACTATAGCTCAATGAATACTGTACCAAACTCATTCTAATTTACTAAAATGTCAACTGGGTGAAAAATGTCTTAATCAAAAATACAAGAGCAGCCATTCAATCCAGGCTACCATCAGCTTGTAAATTAAGCTCTGGACTAACCACTGCACCTAGACATTTTTTCACCCAGGTAACATTATAGTCAATTAGAACACCTGCTAAATTTACTGCAAAATTTGAATAAGTTTGGTACAGTATTTATTGAGCTGCAGTATTGCTACATCTGTGCATTCCACTCTCCCATTCTGCCTTCTGCTCTATCATTCCCATTACCCCCTACCGTTACTCAGCCCTCCGTCAGCAAGAGTACCTTGTTCCTTGTGGAACATCTGTGTCCCCTTACTGATGGATGATGGTTACCTACTTCAGATACCAAGCTTATGTCCCCCCTGCCCTATGATCCCCAACCCCACTCTTGGTTCTGTAGCAAACACCTTTTCTGCTCCGACTCGGAGCTCATTACTATTACTTCCTTACATGTACCCCTATGTATATAAGCTTCTGTATTTGTGCTAGTAACCTTAGTTCAAATATCGACTACATTTTGTGTTAACCATGTCCATAGTGTTCTTAGTACACTCCTGCTATTACTTCTGTACTTCTGCACTTCTGCATGTACCATGGAACTGTGTTGTCTGATTAATCTCCTGCTCTGAAATCTTGGGACCCATGACTGTCGAGAGGTGCAGCACATAAGCTGAAGCCAAAGTCCCTTCTGACCCACCTCCCGTCCTTCTCCGCCTTACGGTTTGACACGTCTGTAACAGTATATTCAAACTTCAAGTCTCGACACTCGCCATGCCCCCTCAAACAACGACTACTGCCACTCATGCTGGCACTATCGAAATGGTTGGACTCTATCCCGCTCGAAGGACCCATGCCTCTCCCCCATGCCCAGGTCCTTCTGACAATATCATGAGTCCCATTAACCCTGATGCTGCCATTTATACACCCCCCTCATGTCCCCGTAGCATTCTGCTGCATGGCCGTATTGAAGATCTCCCAGATGACAATCCACCTGATGACCCCTGGGGATAATGGTGATGATGGTGACGGTGATAGCCACCTTCCAGGTGACAGAAGTTCGCATTATTCTGCTCCCGCCCCAAGAAAACATGACCCTGCTGGTGGCCCCCCCAGCAGTAACCCCCCCGGAAATCCCATGCCCACTGCTCAGGCCAATGACCTCGCACGTGCTATTGCTCTGCTAGCCGGGAACTTACAAGCACCCAGCCCAGCTAACCCTCGGACAAAAATCCATGAGCCGGATCAATTTGATGGCTCCAACCCGAAGAAACTTCAACCCTTCCTTGTCCAACTCCAGCTTAATTTCCGCGACTGCCCCGAAGCATTCCAACAGGATTCCATCAAAGTCAACTACACCCTACTACTTGCATGGAACAGCACCCAACTATTTTGAGCCTGCGCTAATGGACCCTTTCCAAGTTCTGGATTGGGCAGATAACTATTCTAACTTCATTGCCGAACTTCGTAGCAACTTTGGTCCATTGAATACGGAAGCCAATGCCGAAAATGAACTTGACAAACTCCACATGTGGGAAACACACAAGATCGCAGAGTACATTGTCAGCTTCCAGCAACTCACTCTGAAAGTCCAATGGGGTAAAGCTGCGCTATGCCGACAGTCCCACCCCGGCCTCCCACCCTGCATCAAGGACGAAACCACCCATGTCGGAAAAACTGACACTCTTGCTGGACTCTGTATGCTAGCCCAGTCTATTGACTCCCATTACTGGGAATGACACTCTGAGATCTCCTGTGAAAACACTAGTCAGAGCATCTCCAAGACAGAGAAATCCTCCGACAAGAAACAGTAGCGCTCAGACAAAAAGACTTCCAATTCCAACAATTCTGGTTCCACTTCTGGAAACTGGAATGACACTCCCACTCCGCATGGTAATGCAAACGCTTCTGGTTCAAACACCAACAGTTGCAAAACCACCTCCAACCTCATCGATAAGTTAGGAAAGGATGGCAAACTGACCACCCAGGAATGGCAATGCCGCATGGACAACAACCTATGCCTCTTCTGTGGCAACTCTGGTCACATGGCGTGTGAATGCCCCAAATCCAACTCTTCTGTGAACAAGTCCAAAGGATGAGTTGCAAAAGCCACGGAAGACAAACCCGAGGCAAAAACCGCACTGGAACAAAAAAAATAGTCAGCAGTCCTCTGACCTTTCCACAAGCAGAGGGCTGTGTTGACCCCATTTGTGTGAACAACAAGGTTAGACTCAACATGTCCGCTCTTTCCACTTCCAACTCCCTCACAATTCCGCTTACCTCCGATACCATTATTGGCCCGCCTTTCCAAGCCCTGATTGATTCTGGTTCCACTCACTGTTGCCTCAATTCCAACTTCACACTCAAACATAAACTCTGCACCTACAAGATCCCATCAATTCCACTCTGCCTTTCTGATGGTTCCTCTAACTTGGAGATATCCAAGGCAGTGGACCTGTCCATCCGTTTTGCTACTGGAGACACCCAACAATTTACGTTTTACATTACTCTGCTAGACGCTAGCTACTCTGTTGTGCTAGGACACAATTGGCTTGCCTGCTACAATCCGTTGATTGGCTGGGTTTCAGGTCACATCAAGTTCCACACCCCGGAGTCCACTCTGTCTCTTCCAACATCTTTTCCGCTGAGGATGGCCATCGCCTCCTGTCAGCACCCACCCACGGACTTGCTTCTGCACTCCGGTCCTCCAGTATGCCCTCCATCCCCTAAGCTCAAAGCACCCCGAATCACTCTGGTGAATGCAGCCATGTTCCGCTGTGCCCAGAAACAAGAAGGATCACAAACCTTCCAGCTTTGAGTCTCTGACCCCGACCATGCGAAGGCTTGTTCCGTTTCCACCTCTGCCCCAGTGGATATGTCCTCCGGCCTGGAAGACTACCACACCTTCTCCAACATATTCAGCAAGGCCCAAGGCCAATGTTCCTGCAGAACATCACCCCTATGACCTGAAGATTGAACTAGAAGAAAACCCTGTTCCACCCTTGGGCCCGATCTATTCCCTCTCTCAGAGCGAACTTCAGTCCCTATGTGAATTTGTCAATGAACACCTCAACATGGGTTTCATCCATCCATCCTTGTCTCTGCACAGCACTTCCATCCTTTTTATCAAAAACAAGGACAGAACACT
>QFFB01000311.1:0-33897 GCA_003316465.1 Ramaria cf. rubripermanens
CAGGTCAGTCCATTTATAAACTCGCCTGCTAGGTGTATTCCTCTTTCTTTGGAATACACTTGATCCCTGAAAGTGTCCTTGAACCTACAGTCTAATAGTTTATTACGCATTGCTGCTAAGAAACGCATTGCCTTCCATCTGTGATAACTTGGACTAGTTATTGCATGGATTGCAACCAAGGTACAAATATCAAATTATTTCCAGAGTTGTGCTGCAGCAGTGCTAGTATTCTATAAGTCTCGTATACGACACGTTCTGATAGATTGAAGTGTTAGCAAGAATACCAAAGTCTTGAAGGGTTCCAAAACACACAAGTCAAGTTGAGTTGCTTGCAAAAGCCACCTCCAGTTGTTTGTTTATTGCAGTGCATTGACGTTAATTGGATCAGTCCACTTACAAACTCTCCAGCCAAGTATATTCCCCTTTTGGAATAATATTGGACCCCAATAGTGTCCTTGAACCTACAGTCTTATAGTTTATTACACACTGCTGCTGCTAAAAAATGTATTGCCTTCCATCTGTGATAACTTGGACTAGTTATTGCACAGATTGCAACAAAGGTACAAATATTGAATTATTTCTGGAGTTGTGCTGCAGCACTGCTAGTATTCTACTAGTCTTGTAAAACAACATGTTCTGATAGATTGAGGCATTAGCAATAACACCAAAGTCTTGAAGGGTTCCAAAACAGGCCCAGGCCAACAGACTTGGAAGTATGTCCATATGCAAACACAGAGATGATGTGGGAGGTGCAAATGATATTGGCAGGGTCTTGAATCCTCTATCTTGTTCATTGCCTACAAATACTACATGGTCAAGACAAAGAGATTTCCAGCCTGCATAGTAGCTGGGTTCAGTTCCTAGCCAGTGTACCCATAGGAAATCAAATCTTTGTGGGCTTGAGATTTCAAGCAGGGATCAGTGTAGATAACCCAAGTATGGAAGATATGAAGAACTTGCATATAACAAAAAGGGTGAGACTCTTGGGATGTCTGGTCATTGTGGGCTTTCAACATGACATAGCAGCATAGAGTGGAAGGATTAATTGTGTCTTGTCCCCAATGGAGGTCATAAAAGTGGTGTAGTTGATGCATAACACCTTATGAGAATACATTGTGTTGTCCTTGAAGATTACAGTGTAGTGATCATATTTGATAAAATTACATTCATCGCCATTATAAGGGATGTCAAGGATACAAGCAAGGAGATGGTCCTGTAGGTCAGATATGAAGTGCTAGATGTTATGAGCTGACACCAAGAAATGTGTGAACTTAGAACATGCCTTCAGGGCAGGGTCATTGGCATTCTTTATAATCCATGTCCCAATATGAACCAGGGATTTCTGAATTGTGGTGACATGATAGTGTGTTGGTGCTCATGTTTGATATTGGCTCAGACTCCAATAAGTCCAGGTGATGCATGTGATGACCTGTGCTGTTCTCACCTCTTTTATAGCATCTACAATGCAGTGCAAGTTACTTTGGTAATTCTGTATAGATGTTAAGACTGGGGCCTTGGTGTGGGACCTTGGGATGGACTTGACCAAGCTCAGGCCAAGGATGGTAAGGGTAAGGGCTTGGCTGCAGCTTATGTACTATGCCATCCACTATCGTGTGTGCACTTGATTTCAGAACAAGGTTCAAGCAAGAGGCAAGTACAAGAATAAGAGAAGGCTGATTAGAAACTACTAAGGGAGTCAAAGGGATATCTAACTTGATTTGTGACTGAAGAGCAAGGTACATACAGATGATATTTATATATGAATAACAAGGGATAGGGTCAGGCAAAAACTAACTAAGGGATTTGGTTCAGGGGAGGATAAGAATGGAGTCTGGGGAAGGAGGATAAGGGAAACAAGGGTCAGGCTCAGGCTTGGGCTCAGGATACTTTGGGGATAGCTCAGATAAGGTCAGACTCAGAGTATCGGGTTTGGGATGGAGTTAATCACTGGATATGGTTACTAGAGATCCATGAGGGACCAGATTGTAACAATGGAAGCAAGTTGCTTGGTGGGATTATTTTTGCTAGTGCCAGGGTAAGATGCCTTGGATATACAATGCCCTAAGCTCAGGCTTAAAATAAAGTCAGATAATATAAAGAGAGTGTCTGCTGGATGAACATTTTGCATGGAGTAGGAATTAGTGGTTCAAAACCAGTGATTTGTTGAGATGTAGTCTTCTAATGTGTGAAATTCATAGGTCAATACGTTGAGGGTCTTCAGCTTCTGGCCTCTGGCAGCAGTAGGGGACATGGGGTTTTGATAAGCTAGATGTCAAGCATGTGCACTCACTTTGCAATCAAGGTCAAAAGTAGAGATTATATCACAAGTTTGAGACTTGACTCAATGCATTTGGTGCTCAAACATGGTTGTGATTGTGGTCAAGACCATGAGTGACCCCAGTGTGCATGTTTAGTTTCACAAGTGAATGAAACCAGCACAAAATAGACAGAAGAGAGAGGACAATCTCATCATGTGGAGAAGGGAGAAGGCCATTAAATACTCTAACAGAACACTCCTACAACCTTCAGTTGAGTACAAGAGATGACAGGTGTGGACTGACTAGAAGAATATCTTTGAAGTCATGGGCAGTGAGGCGTTTCAGATCCAATATGTTGGAATGAAATCAGCAAATAGTATCTTGTCTGAATGGAGTGTTACAAAACATATTCACAGCATATTAAAAAATATTCTTATGACCATAGCAGGGGGTAGAGAGGGCACATACTGATAAGCAAGCTCCATGATGGCTACAGCACTTTGCATGGTTATAAGATGGAGGAGGTGAATAAGCAATGCTTTCCAGGTGCCAAGCTCCCACATATGCATGAAGTCAACAACAGGTATGCAAAACAAGAAGGACTGGGAGTTGTGCACCAACAATACACACAGCCCAGGTAGGCAGCTGGAGAAGTTCAAGAATACATTCTGCAGAAGAGAAAGAGTCAGCTATGCAAGGATAGCAACAACATCCACTGACCTTGTTCAGAGTTAATGACTGTTCTCTAAGAACTCTCTCGACAGCTTCACTTGTGACATTACAACCTTCTTTAAATATGAACTTATAGGATAGTGAGATTTTGTAGTGCCAGTTATCATTATCCTTGCACAATAGAGTTTCACACTGCTGAGTATCTAATTTAGTACCTAACTCAGGGACCTGAGTCATAGGAAGGACATCTACCAAAATCTTAAATTGAACAAAGGGTTGTTCTAGTGTGTCATCAGAGCCATGAGATGATAGTAGTGAGTGGGAAGACTAACTTCTCACGATAATCCGCCATTATTGAAAGATCTGAGGATAGAGTTTCCAAGTTATTCCATTCATGCACCATATTGCAATTCCATGGACCCATGCATGTAAGGACTCTTCATCTAGAAGAAGTGCCTAAACAAGCTTGGAAGAGTTCATGCTTCAGATGTATCAAGATAGCAGCATTCACACTTGCTTATATATTCAGAAATTGTGCTAAAAAATCATTTATTGTGTCAGGGAGCTATCAGTCATTTAGTGAGCTCATATTTATATGCACCTTGAATAGAAAGATCACCTTCAGAAAGTAGGCTATGTGGTGAGTGGCTCAGGCATGGGGCTTAGCCCTCTCCCACATTGATTGATTGGCAAAGTAGGTATAGCTGGGCCAAAGCAATGCGGTTCCAAAACTGGCCAACTGGAGACCATCAGATGTAAACATCATCCCTGCTACTGCCTGAGGAAGATTACAATTCAGCTCTGGTGTTAGATGTTAGATCCTCCTCTGCAGCCAGAAATTGTCATGATAAATAATATATTTATATATTCCCTAAGTCGGGCCATTGACACCTCACTATTATGCAATCGCTAATTCACTGTTACATCAAGGTAACACACCATTAGTATCAGTGTGATTCACTGATCAGAATGATATCAAACTCATATGCAAACATATGACATTACAAGCATCTCAAGCAATTGGAGAGAAAGAGACTCTGATCAGAGACCAAGCATCTAATGGACAAATTTGGTGTGATTAACATTATGTAATTGCCAGGCCATCAGAACTTGCAGAATGCAAGTGGAACAGAGTACCAAGAGCATTCATTGAACAGCTGTCCAAGGAACAGGGAAAGAGGGCACAAGTCCCTATACATGCATATCCATGCATGCTTGGGGAATTTCAAAGATCTGTTTTTCATATTGTTTCAAACAACATGATTCACTGATTTCCATTACCATTCTATGTTGCAAAGGGCTTTGTATCTCTTGACCAAATTTTCCTAACATTTCATCCACCTGACCACTATCCTCATCATTATCACTACCTGTCAGACTGCATGTTGTCACCCCTTTTTCCATATGCATTGATTGCCCCATTGGCTTGAGATCTTTTATCACAGATTATCCGTGAAAATGTAGTATAAATATTGTAGTACAACCTGTATGTTATATTAGTTAGAAAATAGTCTACACTCACTCTGAGTCAGAACTTAGTCTGCACTCAGTTGCACACAGTCTACAGTTATCTAAAATGTTGCTATATATTTGTACTTGCTGTTTTACACAGATTTGAAGCCTGCATTAGTGGCTCATCTATTGTGACTTAGTTATCCACTCATACATCAATATCTCTGAGCCATCACTGGGTAATCCCTCACTCCACTCTTTATCAAATCTGAGAGCCAAGTTTCTGGTTGCCATTGTCTCCATCAAGAACCCATGATTACATCATCAACACTTCAACAAGTATCAGCATGGGGGATCAACCATCTTTACAGGGTTTCACTAATATTCCAATTGCTCAATCACTATTGACACTCAGAAGCTCATCTTTGGGGACTTTAATCACCTCACTAACAGCATCTGATTAGTCATCAGTACATCCAGTTCTCAGGCCTGATAATCACTGAACAATCACTTTATTCTCTCACACAGATGAAATAAAAGGCTTATAATCTTTATAAACAACAGAAATGAGTCTGAGATGTAAACCTTGTCACAAACACATTGAGGTGCAGCTTGGTCATTTGGAGGTTTCCAAATCATTTGTAACCTGGAAAATGAAATATTGTTGTGGACAGAGATATTGAGGCCACCTTTATAGCTTCTGTGAGCTGAGATAATAAAAGTGAGGGACTGAAATTTTGGGTGCCCGTTTCACCAAGAGAATGTGGCACACTGTTAGGTACCAGTATATGGACAGCAGTCTTAATCCAACCATCTGTGAATGCAAATATACTGGAGTGTGAATCCATATCATTCTTATCTGCAACTTGAAGTTGACTAGGCAACTGGAGAAGCTTATCCAATGTGCAGGTCAGCTACTTGAACATCCTGAGAGTTGAACCCTTCTGGAGCATGGAATACCTCCCTAACAAGTTGATCACAATTGCCAAGACTCTTAAGCAATTCACAATTCCAAAACCAATTCAACAGATTGAGGGTGCTGGGGTTCTTAAATGGACTGAAATCTGGCTTTGTGGATTTCTCACTCTGCATGTCACCAATGGCCTCAAATTCAGTAAGGTCTGTGATGTCCAGGTTCTCATCTGGGATATTTTCAGGAATTCCTTGATACTCTGAACTAAGACCAAATGTATTTGCAATGGTACATATCATCTGTCACACACATAATTGAACACATGTGATCCCAAACCCATTCAGAGAATCATTTCAAGTGTGGGGGGTAGACTTTGTACTCTCAACTTGAGCTACAACAAGCAATATTGATAGGGAGTTGTCCTTAAGGGGTCCACATCCTTCAGGGAGATACTCAGTAGGCAGTTGGGGTAAAACTCTCCATGATCTCTAACTCATTGATATGTCAGAGTCAACCTCTGAACAACCATTGTGAGGGGATATGTTGAATGCACAGTTGAGTACCTTCTGTAATGTGGTTTTTGAGAAGCTGAGTGGATCTGCTAGTAGATGGGTGTCATGACTGCTATTTTCTGCATCCTGAGTTCAGTGAATTCCATCAACCTCCCTAGCGTCCTTCCATCACACCAACATTGGCAAGGCCTCCGTAGTCGATCTCACTCCTATTTGCTGGTCACTGAACATGATCTTTGCCATTGTACCACAATACTTCACTCTCATTTCACATCATTTGCAGTCCCCTTGTGGTGTGCAGGGTCACCAAGGATGAGCAGAAGTGCAGTGTAACTAACAGGTTTCACTCCCAGACCCTATCCGTCGCCATGCCCTATGAAGGTGGTTTGACCCTGACTCCATGTCATAATCCATACCCTAACTCCATGGTGTTCTCACCCCTCTCAATCCATCCACCCCGGCATTTGCTCTTGACTATAAGTACTTCGATTCCACATGTATAATTCCCTAGTTCAATTATCATATGTCTACTTCATTATTTGACTCCTCACTCGTAGGAAAAACCTTAGTGCAATGACCTACTCCCTCATTGGTAGTTGTGCCTAACAGTGAGCTCAAACCCTTGATCTACTCGCTACATCCCTTTAGGGGTCTTACTGAGGCTGCTATTCACAGCACTTTGCAGAAGTGTTTGGATCAGCGAAAGGAACCCCTGAACTGGGGTGACCTTTCCTTGAGGACGTGCACGATTCTTCACGTAATACTCTTGGGTTATTCACTATGACTGTAGGCCCATGTCGGAATTACACTGATGTTATACCTTTACTCCAAAATTCAATCTTGACAATGGGATACTTGTGTGCTGGGAATCTTGGACCATGCAGTTTTCAAAACACTGGGTGGGTCTGCTGATAGGTGGGACACACTCAGGGTGGAGGGACTGTGCCTGCCTGTGATCTTACAAGCTTCATCAACCACCATAGGTTGATGTTCTGTGTTGTCCACATCCATGTACTTCTTATGTGTAATGTTGCTGGGCTTGAAAACATTGCTCAGAGCTGGGTTCCATCACATTTTATTAACAAATTTCTCAGGTTTGTTGCATGCATCTGTTGCATGCATTTTATTTCAACCTGTTTTTAATGTGCTTTGTATACTCTGATGTAATGCCTCCTGCCTCACTGCTTGTTTCATCACATATAACTTGCAAAAATTTTGATATGTCATCAGACTGGACTCCTTTTGACATAATTTTCCACAGCAGGCTACACACTGGTAAGCATCCATTAGAACTTTGAACTTGAGAAGCCTTTACAGATTGTATCTAATGGGGCTTCTTCAGTCATGTTTCAATGAGAAGATGCAACAAGGTCATAATAGCATGGAGAAAAAGTTGAGGCCTGTGGCAGGTGTAGTTCTTCAAGCCTGTGCTCCACAAAGCATGTGAAAGAATCATGATTGCTCTGCCGGTGACAGGAGGCCAAAACCAACCTCGAGAGTGACTGAGATGAGAGCCCGGGGCAGATAGCTGCTTGTCACGATTGCTCTGATGGAAGGCTAGATAGACTTGAGAGTAGTAGGCTGAGATTACATAAAATGAGAGGCAGACACTGCTCGTCGCCTGGTGTAGCCTGAGTACCACTGCGCTCCGCAAAGTGCGTGAAAGATCACGATTGCCATGATAGGAGGCCAGGCAGACTCAAGAGTAATAGGCTGAGATGAAAATGAGAGGCAGACGCTGCTCATCGCCCGGCCTACTACACTGCAAAGCGCGCGAAACCGCAATTGCTCCGCCAGTGAGGTAGGCAGGAGAGAGCCCAGTTTGAAAGTCAGAGTCTCAACTTGACCAGAGCCGCTGACTCGGATCCCTCCGTGTCAGCTAGTGGCACGTCATACTGTATCTTAAGTACTAGCTATCTAACTAATACACAGTGTACCCTGTCCAATTCAAGAAGACTTGGAGCCTATGGTAGCTAAGTTCTCAGATTGATAGTCATCAGTAGCCTTGCAGCAGCCTAAGCAAGCCTCCAAGTCGTGTTTGGCCCTGCCAACTTCACCCTTCTTGCTGAGGCTTTGGGCTTCATGCGCCGGCCAGCGCTACTACCATCGTCGGCTCCATGTTCACGATCGGTCCGAGTCGAACGCTTGCCCAGCGTTTTTAACGTGGAAGTCAAAGGAGTAAGGGTAGAACTTGGGGCCATGTTTGCTGCAAGTTGGAAGGCCTTGATGAACTTCTCGTGGATTCCTTCAAGTTCATTTTCCACCGGAACATATGCATCTGAGTGGATGGCGTGAGTCTCGCTGAAATCCTTTTCGGCAAAGACGTATGCTGCACGAAGATCACTCCGCAGGGTGTTCAATATCTGTCTGACGTCGGACAACTTTGACGACTCGAGGAAGCACTTCTCGGTTTCTGCATCAAATGAGAATTCAGTCGTCATGATTTTAATCATTGTGGGATTGCAAGGATCCTCCCGCGGGAACATTTTGAAGAAGGCTTGCTCCTGTAAGCTCAGCCGCTCTTTTCAGGCGAGTTGCTCAGTGGTATGATGATCTGTTGATGATGAAGAGCTGAAATCATCAGGTGAGAGCGTATAATAGAAAATCTGCCAAACGGCGATCCACCACAGTGACTCCAGGTCATGCAGTGGGTTGTGACGAAATTCTTTCGGTATGTCTTTGTATAAAGCGTTGGGATTGAACATATACGATTCGTCAGCAACCTCACAAGCCATGAAGTTGATTGTTCCCTACAGACACTTTTGATCAGGGCAAATGACAGACGAGGCATGTAGATATACCGTTCGAATGTTATGAGCGGGAGTAACGTCGGACTCCTGCTTCATATATTCCAGGTCACTCAGCAGGCCAACATTTTCACAGACAAGTATGTTTCCTGGGCTGATATCCCTGTGTACCCACCGATACGTCGCCGTTAGCTGGAGAGCTGATTGATGAAAATGATAAGTATGACGAATTGAATGGACAGTTATTACACACCAATGGCGGCATCTCTCATCCCCAAGAAAAATTGGGGCAAAGTACGGATAGAGTATATCGGCTGTGCAACTTGTGCGAAAATAAGACGATAGTGTGCCTTCGGCCCATATACGCGTTGGATCAACGGTATAGTTGGATAGGTTATAGGTAACCCGCTAGGAATAGAACGGTTCGTTAAAACTGCACCCGAACATGAAAAGTTCTCACCCCTAACAAAGTGATATGTGAACATGTTTCAAAATCACTGCTGTCGTCACTCACAAATTCGAAGCGGCCAGTTCTTGAGGTGTCAGATTGCACCCGGGTTGGATAGCGATGAACTGTAATACCGTATTGGAGTTTGAGGATATATTAATGTCAGACTTGAACTTGAAGGAGGTGTGTGTACCGCTTGCGTAGCCAAACTGCCCGTATACATAACCCCGAGCATCCCGAGCACCCAACCCATCCCGTGATTGTGCTGGGACATGGCGTATACTCTCGCCAATAAAAGACCTGCAAGGGGGATACATACGTTTATGACTGACGAATTAGCGGCCTACAGCCACCTTGTATACCGGGAAGGATTACAATGGCGAGACAGTGTAGGAGATGATCCAAGGAATTACATGCACTGTTTTGGCATCAGATAATGTATAAAAGAACACAAATACCATACTGGACATGTATGTCAGCAAACTACGTTTCACGATTAAACCCTCTCACCTCGAGTGGGATCTTTACTGTATCTATGTATACCGTAATAATAAAGCAAAAGAAGGCGGCGTAACGAGCGAGCAGGTATAAGACAGTTCCCAATCTGACTTTCCTGCGCCAGATATATGTAATCTCGGACGGGAGCGTTAGGAGTGTGTCATAGGTGAGGACAGCTACTTGGATCAGGGTACGTTAACGGTACATGATTACTCCTTACACACCGAGGGTAGCAACATCCACATAGGTAATAGCCAGACTGCTGGATCTCAGATTCCACACCACTGAACAGCCCGACCCACTCACCTATCTGACATAACCTGGACGTCCACGCTCTGTTGAAAAGACATTGATTTTGATCGCGTGCTGGAAAACAACTAGGGTATAGATCGAGAAGTCGAAGATGAGCAGTCCATCGAGAGAACTTTATAACATTCTGGGATGGGAGTGGGGGTTCGGAACTGAGACTGCTGCGGAAGGGATCACCACGTCGACTACTTATTCTCGTTTAAGCCTGGATCGTCTTCGTGGGCGCCTTCAGGACTAAAAGGAATGTTGACAGCCTAAAATGTAATGGGAAGGCATGCTCACAACTAAGTCAGGACAGACATCATAAACACAAACGGAACTCCATGAACCCGTGACGACTAAGACACTCGTAGAAAACACTTTTATCGAGTGCGTCTGGTGAAAAGAGGATACGTACGATGTTGGTCACATGTGGGAAAGTCGCGGTCCCAATCACATCAGACCCTGAACAAAGTTAATGCATGCACCTCAGTATGTAAAGCGGGGGATTCTAGAGTGGGATCTGAGAATGTTATTTTCCGTCCTATAAACAACTTATTCATCGCTCAGCCTCCTATAGGCACACATCACTGAGCCTTCCAGAGAGAAATCACAACGAATACACAGCCTTACCGTATGATCAGATCCAGGTATCGACTTTCTGGTAGCTGTTGCTTAGTAAAATCCACATAGCGCCGAATGAATGCCTTTCGGCTGGAGAAGTACTTTGAATTTCACAAAAACAAGCGGCACTGCCTGAGAGGCGCCCCCTTGACACGACTCTTCTCGGAGTCCTGACCCGGTATCATACTTCATGTTTTGACGTGTCAGAGATATCAAATTACCACCACAATCCAGGAGACTATCAGCAAAAAGACAGGATGATTTCATGGCACTAGATAACCTAGATAGCTCACCAAAGGCCTGCGGGCGTAGTGGGCTTGTCGCGGTTCCGGCTAAGCTACGAGCCGAGCTAAAATTAGCCGAGCCAAGCTGTGTTTTTGGAGCCGGCTACGGATATGGTAAACGGCTTGAACTCTTGCAATCGTCTAGGTAAGTTTAGGATAGCAAAAAAAAAATACACTAGAAAATATGTTCTGAGAATTATATGGAAGCCCCAACTCTCCAGGATTTTTCAACAGCTGGCTTGAAGCCATCACAAATAAAGCTAGCTAATGGTTGCTTGGCTCGGCATGGAGCCAAAGCCGAACTGTGGCAACACTATCAAGGTGGACCTATAGCACTCCATAACACCTACATAGTGCTATTGGACCCCGATAGTGTCCTTGAACCTACAGTCTAATAGTTTATTACGCATTGCTGCTAAGAAACGCATTGCCTTCCATCTGTGATAACTTGGACTAGTTATTGCATGGATTGCAACCAAGATACAAATATTAAATTATTTCTGGAGTTGTGCTGCAGCAGTGCTAGTATTCTATTAGTCTCGTATATGACACATTAAGGACCGATATCCACTCCCCCTGATTACTGACTTATTGGACGCACCTCGCAAAGCTTGTATCTATACCAAGATTGATCTTCGCCATGCATACCACCTAGTCAGGGTAGCTGATGGAGATGAATGGAAGACAGCATTCCAAACCCATTATGGTTCATTTGAATGGCTGGTCATGCCTTTCAGTCTTACTAATGGCCCCTCAGTTTTTCAGTGTTTCATGAATGACGTCCTAGGAGATTTATTAGATGAATGCATTGTCGTCTACCTTGACGATATTCTCATCTACTCCAACGACCCTGCTCAGCACAGGGAACACGTCCATGAAGTACTATGCCAGCTCTGTAAACATGGCCTATATGCCAAAGCAGGTAAATGTGAATGGCACCAAGACTCCATGGAATTCCTCGGTTATATGCTATCGACCGACAGACTCACCATGGCCCGCAACAAAGTACAAACAATTCAAGATTGGCCCAAACCTCAGAAGGTTAGAGACATACAATCCTTCCTTGGGTTTGCCAACTTCTACCATTGTTTCATTTACAATTACTCAGACCTAACTATTCCCCTCACTCGGCTCACCCAGAAAGGCACACCATGGGTTTTCACCGAAGAATGTCAGGATTTGTTCAATTATTTAAAGAACACGTTCACTTTGGTCCCGATCCTTATGCACTGGATTCCCGACCAACCTTTGGTTGTCAAAACAGATGCCTCAGACTATGCCCTCGGTGCTATCCTCCCTATATTTGACTCCGAAGGTGAATTATGTCCAATCGCCTTCCACTCTTGGACATTTTCCGGTGCTGAGCTCAATTACAATGTCCATGACAAAGAGTTACTGGCAATTTTTGAAGCTTTCAAGTGTTGGAGACACTATCTCAAGGGGTCAGCAACCCTGATAGACATTGTCACTGACCACAAGAATTTGGGGTATTTTTCCACCACTAAGGTGTTAACACAAAGACAAGCACATTGTTCTGAATACCTATCCCAGTTCAACCTTGTTATTCGGTTCCGTCCTGGAAAACTCAGTACTAAGCCTGATGTGTTAACTAGACAATGGGACATCTACCCTAAAGAGGGAGGTAATGACTATGACTGATATTCACCAACCAACAACTCTCCGAATCACTTTGTGCAACTTATTTACTCACACCCGTACTCTGAGCAAGCACCTTGATGGACTCCAAACAGCTTCATGCCAATATACTAGCCAACCTGACATCTGACCCTGTGGCCAAAAAGCATCTCAGTGATGACACTGACCTGAGATGGATGCAAACTGATGATGGTTTCCTACACCTTGACGGCCAAATCTACATTCCCAAAGCCAACAACCTCCAACTCCAAGTACTACAGTACAAACATGACCATGTACTCTCAGGACACTTCAGTCAGAACAAGACATTAGCCCTGATCCACCGAGAATATACTTGGCCAGGACTTCGGACCTTTGTTATTGATGTTTGCAAGTCATGTACTACTTGTATGTGATCCAAGTCACAGCATCACCGGCCTTATGATTTCCTCAAGCAGCTCCCAATCACCAAGCAACCTTGGAATTCAATATCTATGGATTTCATTGAGCAGTTGCTGGCCTCCTCAGGATTCACTGCCATTTTGGTGGTTGTATGCCGCCTCACCAAGCAAAGCATCTTTATTCTGACTTATGACACGGTCACTTTGGCCGACCTCACAAAACTATTCATGCTACATGTCTTCTCTAAGCATGGAGTACCTTTGCATGTCACCTCCAATTGCAGATCTGAATGTGTATCACACTTCTTTCGGTCCCTCGGTAAAGCTCTCAACATGACATTGCATTTCACCTTGGGCTACCACCCCGAAGGTGATGGTCAAACTGAACATGTTAACCAAACATTGGAACAGTACCTCTGAGTGTATTGCAACTATCAGCAGGACAATTGATCTGATTTGCTACCACTCACAGAGTTTGCTTACAACAATGCCCCTAGCGCTACTATGGGTATTTCACCTTTCTATGCCAACAAAGGCTATCACCCTGAATGGGACCTCACATCCTCCTGAGCTCAAGATTTCGCTGTTGACCTTGACCTGCTTCATACTGCCTTGAAAGAGGAGATTAAACTCGCTCAGTCTTGGTACCAGGTTTCAGCTGATGCTGGGCATGCTCCGGCCCCTGAGTTTGCTATAGGATCCTCTGCATTTGTCAAAGCGCAATTCTTCCAAACCACTCAGCCTTCAAAGAAGCTTGCTGAGAAGTACCTTGGCCCCTTTGAGATCATTGCCCAAGCTGGTTCCCACTCTTACACTCTTTGGCTTCCGGACAGCATGTGTGCAGTCCACCCAGTCTTCCATGTCTCTATGCTCAAACCCGCTACTCCAAACTCCATCCCAGAGCATATTCAGCCACCACCTCCGCCAGTTGAAATTGATGGCGAGCCTGAGTATGAGGTTTCTGAGATATTGGATTCTAAGACTGACTGCCATCAAAGACCGTGTAACCTCTTATACCTGGTCCATTGGGCTGGTTATGAAGGCACCAATGAAGAGACTTCTTGGATCCTTGTGACCGAGTTAGGTCACACTGCCAAGATTGTCACTGACTTCCATCAAGCTTACCCTGCCAAACCTGGACCTTGGTCCCTTTGACCTGGTCCATATTTCTTCTTATGTTACTATCATAGTCACTTTTGTAAATAGTTTCTTTATGTCTCTGTTCCTGACACCAAAAACCTGAAATTCCAAAAATCTGAAATTTTCACCCATTCATATCTTAGTCACACTGATTTTTGTTTGGTTATACAAGTTCAATTCTTTATTACTATACATCCAAGAAAACACCCACCTCCTACTTCATTGTCTCCTCTTCTTGCCCCTCCTTGTTCCAGTCTGCCTCCTCAGTTTCCCCGATCTTCTCGGTTTCACTGACCTCTTTCTCAGTCTCTTTCCCCTCCTCCACCTCCATTCTCTTGGTCTCCTTTTCTTTCCCTTTTCCCTTTGTATCTACCTTCTTGGCATTGCCAATTTTCTACTCCCAATCCTCCGTCCTTTCCTTGTTTTCCTTCCCCTTGTCCCCCATTTTCACACCTGACCCCAACCCCTTGACCTCCAAACCCCTGCATCCTGAACCCCATAGCTGCACTAGCCAAGGTCCCTGGCCCTGTGCTAGACCCCTCTCCAAGCCCCCTCGGCCTGTCAGTCTCAGCCGGAGACCCCGATATTGACGAACCTGCCACCAGTCACTCTAGCACAGTCACCAGACAACCAAATGCTTCAGCCATGTAAAACTGTGACTTAACCGCTGATTTCATCAGCATCAGTTGCTCAGCCTCTCACTTTGCTTGCCCCAGCTGCCACTTGTGCTGCTGAAGGAGGACCAACAGGATGTCCTCCTGTGTTAAGTTCACGGACATTACCTGGAACTTCGGAGGTCAGACTTCGAAGCAATACGAGGGGGTAGGGACTTGGCTTCAACTTATGGGTTGTGCCACCTACTATTGTTCGGTCCCTAATTTTGGAGATCGGGGTATCAGAGGTGGTCCGGAGATTCAGATTCGGAGTTATCACTAATAGTATCTAACTATGAGGATAGTGATGCGAGAAGACTGGAGGTGGTAACGAGGAAATAAGTCGATATTTGAACTAAAGAACTGGATACAAGATTGGAGGACTATTAATACTTTGTGAACTAATTGTATCCTAAGAGCGTATAACAAGAAAGATATAAGGGGTGTATAACAAGCAGAGTTTGGAATAGGATCAGAGGTTTGGATTGAGGGAGGTACAAGTATTCTACTTTGGGTCGTGAATAAGGATTATACTTAAGAGGCCAACAACAAGAACTAAAACAGAACATAATAGTGAGTTCGGAGTTCAGAGGTCCGAAGGTTTGGAGCTTCGGTGTTAGATCTCAGGGATCTAACATCCTGGATGTTGAACAATAGCCTTTTCAGCTCCACCAAGACCAACCCTTGTGTCGGCTGAATGCCAGGTGTCTGTCTCCGCTTTGGTTCCAACTCAGCCTTCGACTTGTCGTCCTTGGACTCGAGAATGCTCTGACTATGCTTTGGAGCCACAGTGAAGGAATACCTAACTTTCCTCATGTTGCATCATTGGCAGGCCTTGCACCCACCTCAGATGCAAGTCTCACGACACTTTTGACAAGTGTCACACTTCACCACCTCCTATGCATCTGTCAGAGGTAGAATCACCGAACTAGTCAGCCTTACTCACCTGTGAAGTTTTCTTCAGCCCCCTTGGCACTGCCCCCAAATTCCATCGTGCCTCCTTCAAAGGCCTAGCCCTGGGAGTGGTTGGTGTTGATGGCCCCCACAGTGCTGCAGCCTTGGTCGCCCTCCGAACTTCCTTGGCCCAGCATTTCTTGGCCTCCTTCAGGGCATGCTGCCTCTAGGCCACCTCCTGCTTGGCTTTCTCCCTAGCCACCTGGCTCGCCTGAGCCTCAGCCACAGCCTTAGCCTCTCCCTCTTCCCTGGCTCTGGCCGCTGCTGCTACTTGCTCTCACTCCTCATGTTCCTGCTGCTACTTACTCTCACTCCTCATGTTCCTGCTGAACTTTCTTGGCCCAAACTTGTGCAAACTCCGCTCACCATGCTGCAAACTCGGCCTCAAGTACAAGCTCTTCGGCCAATATCTTGTCCAGGATCTCCTCATGGATATTTGATGGCGTGGACATGGCTATAATCTCTACTCAAACTGCCCATCCAACCCCTTCTTTTAAACCTTTTCCCAACCACATATATAAGTTCATTACCCACCTGTATGCTACTCAGTTCTGATATCGACAAAGTATTCCCCCTAAGCCTATGCTCTACTCCGTGAAACAGCCCTTGGACCCCTGGTCTGAAATACAGGGACAGACAGCCGCATGGGTGCAACACTAATAAGTTGAAGCCAAGTCCCTCTGACCTGGCCTCCTTTGGCCTTCAGCCAAGTATCTTGGTACCACCTGTCAGTACACATCTTAACATAAACTTGCAAGTTGAGGGCAGGTATTTTTCAATGCTACCTGCCCCAGACTGTGCTCTATTGCACCTCATCAGCCATTGGATTGGAGTGACAATCACACATACCTGGCTTTGTCATGGAGCCACTGCTGCAGTTGTGCCAAAATATATCTCCCTTGTGGGTGCTCTCCCCATTCCTCTAAATTCTCCAAGTAGCTCTCATACTTTTCATGGTATAACTTTTTGGTAAAGTCAACTTGGCAGAAATGGCCATCCTTCCACTTGTCTATTCAATTCTCAATCTGAGAAGTGGGTATTGTTAGTGCAATCATCTTTCCACACATGGCACTCACAGTGATGAACATAAGTGTCAGTGCTGGAAGTGGAATGGTGTTAAGACCGGGGTCTACACATGGGACCTTGGGTGAGCTTGGAGCGAGCTGGACCAAGGGGGTTCAGTAAGGGCTCAGCTTCAGCTTATATGCTGCACCATCCACTAGAGCACGTGCCCTTAATTTCAGAGCAAGGTTGGACAAGAGGAGTAGGGGGACTAAGAGGAATATGGGCGAGAAACTAATAAGGGATTCAAGGGATATCTAAGTTGATTTCTGACTGAAGAGCAAAGTACAGGTAGAGCGAGGCTTATATATGGATCAGAGGGACAGGGTCAGATGGAAATAACTAAGGGAATCATAATAAAGCTTGGGGATGGATAAGAATGGGGTTTGGGCTTGGGCTCTGACTACTTCAGGATGGGCTCGGATAAGGTTGGGCTCAGGATGGGGTTAATTACCCAATGGGGTCACTGGAGGTCCACGAGGGACCAGATCATAACAGTATTCCCCCCTTAAACCGCAATAGAGTAGTTGAGTTAGCCTTTTATGGCTAGTCAATGTCGGCTCTGAGGTGAGAGTTAGCCTTTTGGGAGTCAGAGTGATTCGGACTGAAGTTTTTTGAGTTCACCTTTAATGAGTTAGCTTGCGACCAAGGTTAGTTAAAGCTCAGAGCATGGGCGGGCAGACCCAGCGTAGTAGTTCCAACATCCCACCCCAAAATAGAAAAAATGTCTACCGCTTGTATCTCCCCCACTAGGCTCCACACCTGCTGCCATTGACAATGACAAGGATGAGGCACTGGGAACACTGCTGACCCAAGACGTAACGACATCGGCTGAGGCATTACCCAAGGCCGATGTTCGCGAGGCAAAAGTTCATGAAGCCAAAGTTCACGAAGCTGAAGTTTGCAAAGCCAAAGTTCACATCAACGTTTGGGATACCTTGGCGATCGACACGCGGAAAGTGTGGTTCGAGGGCCCGATTGGGAAAAATGTAAGCTTGCTTCCTTTTTAAGTTTGCTAACCTCGCTAATGTGTGTCTCAGTACAACTGGCTGCAGATGGTCTATCATCTGCATGCCGGGGCTGGGTTTATCGCCTTTTGGAGCGCAAGCCAGGCCGAGGATGCCAGTGCCAACTGGGGTGTCAGGCACATGGCGGAACAAGGCTGTGTGACCTGCAAGAAGTGGGGCGACTTGTGCCTCCGGTTCATCATCTCCAATCATGGGGATGTTGACTTGGGGGCCTGCATCTGGTGCAAGACATGGTCCATTGCATGTTCAATTGTGCAGTGGTGTTGGTGGAAACAGGTTGGGGGTAAGGGCAAGGAGAAGGCCCAAAGCTTGGGCGAGGATGAAGCTGAGGGGTCAGGTAAGGAGAAACAGAGGCGGGATGAGCACCAGGGTGAGGACAGTGAGCAGGAGGAGGCTTGGCCGAGGAAGAAGCCAAGGTTGAAGCAAGTGGTGGAGGACAGCAAGGACAACTGGGTGAGGGGTAAGGAGGAGGACCGGACCTGGAGGACAGAGGCAAGGGCAGCGGGCTCAGCCGAGGAGACCAAGGTTGGAGAAGCTCGGGTGAAGGAGCTGAGTCGAGCAGAGAAGGTAGTGAAAGGCAAAGCGGAGAGGAAGGCAGCGAGGAAGGAGGAGAGGAAGGAGTTGTTAGAGGCGGTAAGGGATTTGGGGTACAAATTAGACCGGCTGAAGGAAAGCAACAGACTGAGGAGTAAGGTGGATGAGGAGTTCTTGAGGATGAGGAAAGAAATTAACTACCAGAAATTGCTAAGGATGGCGGTTAACTTGGATGAGGATGAGGAGTGGTAGTAATAGTAAAAGGGACTTGTAATAAAAAAATGGTTTCTTTGGTGAGACAAGTAAGCTACCTTGGGTCATATAGATAAGAAAGTGATAAGTCGGCCAAGGGTCCAGGCTTTGCTCGGTAGGCCTTATGGAAGTCAAGTACCAGTTCTGCTGCGTGGTCAAGCTCGGAAGCAAGGATCCACGAGGTTTCTTCATCAGTGCCTTCGTAACCGGTCCAGCATACAAGGTATAGCAACTTGCAGCTTTTCCTATGGTTATTGATTTTTGAGTCGAGGATCTCGGAAACCTCAAACTCAGGTTTGCTATCGATAATTACCGGGGGAGGTGTGGGTTGGACTCAGTTCAGGATGGCGTTAGGCAAGGCTGATTTGAGCATGGATACATGGAATATAGGGTGAACAGCTCACATGTGGTCTGGGAGTTGCAAAGCAAACAAGTGAGTACCAGCTTGGGCAATAATTTTGAAAGGACCCAAGAACTTCTCGGTGAGCTTCTTAGTCGGCTGAGTCGTCTTGAAGTATCATGCTTTGACGAACGTGAAGGATCCTATCGGAAACTCAGGAGCAGGTAGTCACTTAACATCAGCCAAGGCTTGGTAAGCTCATTGAGCCTTGGTATGGTTTGGTGAAGTTCCTGGTGCAGCTTGTCTAGGTCGACTACAAAGTCTCAGGCTTGGGCTGAGGCAAGGTCATGCTCTGGGTGGACCGTGAGGTTTGGGTGGTAACCCTTGTTGGCAAAGAAGGGTGATATACCGGTGGTTGCACTAGGAGTGTTGTTGTAAGTGAACTAGGCGAGGGGTAGGAGTGAGGCCCAGTTGTCCTGTTGGTAGTTGCAATAGACTCGGAGGTACTGTTCTAGGGTTTGATTAGCACGCTTGGTGTGTCCATTGCCCTTAGAATGATAACCCGAGGTGAAATGCAACCTCATATCTAGCGCCTTGCCTAAGGATCGCCAGAAATGCGACACAAACTTGGAACCCCTGTCCGAGGTTACATGCTTGGGGACTCCATGCTTGGAGAAGACATGGAGGACAAAAAGTTGAGCAAGCTGTTGCAAGGTTATAGTGTCGGTTGTAGGGATGAATATAACCTACTTAGTGAAACGATCAACGATCACTAGGATAGCAGTGAAATGGGATGAAGCAGGAAGCTGCTCAATGAAGTCCATGGAAATGATTCCAGGGTTTCTCAGGGACAGGTAATTGTTTGAGTAAACTATAAGGCTTGTGACATTGTGGCTTGCTGCACATACAAGTGGTGCATGTCTTGCAATACTCCTTGACAAAGGATATAATCCCTGGCCAAGTGTAGTCTCGTTGGACCAGTTCCAAGGTCTTGTTGACCCCAAAGGGATCCGAGAGTGGGTGGTTGTGCTTGTATTGTAGTATGCGAAGTCGCAAGTCTAGAGCCTTGGGAACGTAAGTTCGGTTGTCAAGTAGAAGCAAACCCTCGGAGTTGGTAGTCCATCTAGGGTCTGAGGTTGACCCAAGGTGTAAGCTGGCTACGGCATCCAAAGCAAGGGTTGTGAGGATGTTGGTTCGGATCTTCTTAGTATCGAGTAAGGTGGCTGCTCGCAAAACAGTAGGGGCTAGATTAGTAGCTCAAAGGGATGAATCCAGCTGGTGTTGAGTAAACACTGGCTGTAAGTTTTGAGGGTTAATGGTGGCATAGTTGCTATTCCCCTCTTTAAGGTAGACATCCCAACGTCTAGTGAGCAAGTCAGGCTTGGTACTGAGATGACCAGGTCGAAAATGGATTGCGAGGTTGAACTGAGTAAAGTATTTGGCCCAGCAGGCTTGTTAGCATGTTAACAACTTTGTAGTCGAAAAGTATTCAAGGTTCTTGTGATCAGTAACAACATCGACAGGTCAGCCAAGCCTTCCAAGTAGTGTCGCCACTGATGGAAAGCTTTGAATATGGCCATGAGCTCCTTATCGTGAACATCATAGTTAAGCTCAGTCAAAGTGAAAGTTCAGGAATGGAAGGCTATTGGGTGAACCTCGCCATCCAAGGTTCATAGCGAGAGTGTAATCAGAGGCATCTGTCTCTACTATCAAGGGTTGATCAGGAATCCAATGGGTCAATATAGGAGCAGTAGTGAAAGCCTTCTTTAATGTCTCGAAGGAACATTGACAATCCTTGCTGAAGTTCCAAGGGGTACCCTTGCGAGTAAGTCTTGTGAGGGGTATAGTAATGGTAGAGTAGTTGTGAATGAAACATTGGTAGAAGTTGGTGAAACCAAGGAAGGATTGGATGTCGCAGACCTTCTGAGGTTCGGGCCACTCCTGGATGACTTTAACCTTGGCTTCATCCATAGTGAGACCCTTGGGCAAGAGGATGTAGCCGAGGATTTCAACCCTAGTTTGGTGAAACTCACACTTGTCCTCTTGGGTGAATAGGCCATGTTTCTGGAGTCGCCAAAGCACTTCCTTGATGTGCTGCTCGTGCGAGGATGAGTCGTTGGAGTAAATGAGTATGTCGTCCAAGTAGACCACCATGCATACATTGAGCATGTTGGCGAAGATGTCATTCATGAACATTTGAAAAGCAGTGGGTCCATTAGTGAGGCCGAAGGTCATAACTAACCATTTGAAGGACCCATAATGAGTCCTGAAGGCCATTTTTCATTCATCTCCTGCAACTCAGACGAGGTGGTATGCATGCCTGAGGTCAATTTTGGTGTATATGCGAGCTTGCTTCGGAGTGTCTGGTAAGTCAGCAATGAGTGGTAACATATAGCAATCTTTCTTTGAGATCTTGTTAAGACCTCGGAAGTCAACACATAACTGTAAGGACCCATCCTTTTTCTTAATGAACAACACGGGTGCTCCATGCGGAGACCGAGTAGGTTGGATGAAGCCCATGTTCAAGTGCTCATCAATAAACTCATGGAGTGCTTTATGCTCAGAAGCCAAAAGCAAGTAGATAGGGCTGATCAGAGGAGTAGTCCCTTCCTCAAGGTTAATCTAGAGATCATAGGGACAGTGTGGTGCTAGTGTATCAGCTCGGGCTTTGCTGAACACATCTGCAAATTCATGGTAAGCTGGGGTAACATATTGTCGTATACCTTCTGATAGCTCGGGGTTATCTCAAGCTGAGGTCGAAGCTTGGGCATGGAGTTCGGGTGATGTGAGGTCGAGCTGGAACACCTCAGATCCTTCTAGCTGGCTAGCACATAAGAAAGCGGGGGCATTGACTAGGGAAACCAGAGGGGCTACCAGCTTCAGAGGTGGCAGAGGAGGTTTGGAGGCTGGAGGCAAGGTGGTTGTCTGAAGTATAGCGGAGTGAGCCAAGGTCACCAAAGTCGCAGGGACCGAAGTTTGTTTGGAGGCCTTGAAGGTAATACTGCCCAATGCCCAGTCAATCAACAGATTGTAGTGGGTGAGCCAGTTGTGGCCAAGTACCACCAAGCAACTTGAGTCTAGCAAGGTTATGTAGAATGTAACCGAGTGTCCTTTGCCAGTCAGAAAATGGATAGGGAGATAGATCTAAAGCTCAAGTAATAGTAGTGTTAGTGCTACCATTGAATAGTTTTAACGGAAGTGGGGTAACAGAATACTATCACCGATCAGGATGTGGATCGGGTCAGGATGTGGATCACTTGCACATTCCACCACCCCTGGAACATTTGGGGGTGCCAAAAATGATTAACAATTATGATTAACATATTAAGAATATAGCTATATTTTTTTTGATGAAAAAAAGCAGCTGTGTTGGAAGATAGGGGGCTATATATGCAGGCAGCACATGCTTGTAGCCTCCCTATGCAGTCATTCAGCCTTAAAATAATTGGTAAAAATCATATTTCACATACTGTATGTAAAACACATTATATACATGATGCCGGTCTTAGTACGCTACCTGGATGGCCAAGTTCACTTTCAAGCATGCGGAGTGTGACAGACTGGCAGGCTGTGGCAAATGTTAACAATCGTGACAAAGTGTGACCCAAAATCGTCAGCATCTTGATCTACATCTTGTCTCGCACATCGGATGTCTCTGGCAACATGAACTCTGACTTGTTTGGTAATAAAAGTTGATAGGCATATAATTCACATGCAATTAAAGATTCTCACAATTTTTTAAAAATTTATTTCAAGTATCTAATTATTCATTAATAAAATGAGGAAAGTGATCCACATTCTGATTGGTGATAGTAAGTGGTCAAGGCATATTTCTCTACAAACTTGGATTCAATGAAACAATCAGAAGAGCCACAGTCAACTAAGGCTACAAAAGAGACTGTGGGGATTAGAGATGAAGTCAAATCTACATAAAGAGAGTTTTTGGATAAGGAATCAGAAATGGCACTAAGTCTAAACACATGGCCGAGGTCACTGCAATCCTTGGGTCATGTGGTTCCGAGGTTGCTGATTATTTTTTCGGCTCTGAGGTCAAAGCTGAGTCAGTCTTCATGTCCAAAGTCTTGTTGGACCTGCCCTTAGTTCCAGATGAACCATTACCATCATTTGGTTTCTTGTTTGCCTTTGGGCAGTCCTTGACCATATGGCCCTTGATGCCACAAAGCAAGCAAAGTCCTTGGTCAATCTGACATTGTCGTTCATTGGGAAGGAGTTTTCCATCCTTACCAAGCTTGTTGGTAAGGTTGGGTGTGATGTGTGTGTTGGCCATGTTATTACTGTTGTTAGTCGAACCTTTACCCAAGTTAGTCTTGTTATAGTTCTTGGGGTTATTAGAGCCGCTGGACTGGTTGGAGTTGTTGTTCAACTGGTTGGAAGGTCAGTTAGTGGTTTGACTACTGCAAGCAGCAATAGTTACATATTCCTTCCGTTCCCAGTAATGGCTATCACACTCAAGAGCAAAGCCTCGAAGTTTGGCCAAGCTCATGAATCTTGGGAAGTGGAGTAAGTTGTCTTTGATTTGTTTTGCGAGGCCCTTGTAAGCGAAGTGTCGGAGCGCTGCGTCGTTCCACTGAGTTTGGGTTGAAGCTCAGGAAAACTCGATGAAATAATGTGCGACTTTGTGATGCTCCTTCATGACTTCCAGGTCAATCTCAGCTTGAGCAGCATTGTTGAATGGACCGAAGTTGAGTTCAAGTTCACTCTTGAAGCTGTCCCAATCCTGGAGCCATATAGGCTTGGGAACGAGTTTGTCGAGGATCATGGGTTCAAAATATTGTAAAGCTGAGCCAGTAAGATAAGAGATGGCATACTTAATCTTAGAGGCCCCCATCGGGAATGCATTCAGGCAATCTCTAAAATTAAGCAGGCATTGCAAGAAGAAGGTGCGAAGCTTAGCCTGATCGGTGCCATAAGTATCAGGCTCTTTCACTTTAGCTTGGGTTTCTGTAGGATGAGATTTAGTGAGGGTTGTGAGGAGTTGACGTATAGGTCACCTCTATCATTGTCAGAGTTGGCTTGGTCCCCCTGGGCCCCATCCGATGGTAGGCTGCCACCGTTGGGGTCATCTGGATCCCCAGGACTGCCGTGCTGTAAGGGCAACCCTCATGCACTGTGGAAGTCACGTTGTCACACAGGCTGACAGAGGGGAAAACCAAAGTTCACATAAATCAAGTAGACATGCAATGGGGGAAATCTCACCTAACAGAGGGGAAAACCAAAGAGAAAAGTCTGAGGTCCCGCACTGTCAGTGAGCCCATATTATACTACGCTTAACTACAGTCAGGGTCATCGCTCTGTACGTACCGACCCTGCATGCTGCGGATCTCCTACTCGACCCTGGATGTCGTACGTGAGTCGTTTCACCTCCGGAGCCACTCCGAAAGCGGGGGTTGGGCTGAGTTCGGGACTCCAGAATTTCGGAGGCGTGGGAGTGCGGAGCTTCGGAGTTGTAACTCCGAAGCTTCGGAGGTGGGAAACGGGGTGTCCCCTGACAGGGGCTACCTTCGGGAACCTTGGCTGAGGGGTCCTTGCCTAGGGGGTTGGGGTCTGGGTTGTCTTCCCTACCTTTGCCTTTGTCAGCTGGGGCATCAGCAGGTTTGATAGACATGGAGGGGAAGTTCAGAGGGCTCTCAGGATGTTTGGAAAGATAACATTGTTCCAAGATGCGTTGAAGCGTAATACTTCTAGCACGGGTTGTGGACATAGTGGTTAGTGCAATGTGGAAGCTTGAGTCAGAAATACTGTTAAGACCAGGGTCTATGCGTGAGACCTCGGGGGAGCTCAGAGCGAGCTGGACCAAGGGGGTTCTGTCAGGGGACACCCCATTTCCCACCTCCAAAGCTTCGGAGTTACAACTCCGAAGCTCTGCACCTCCACGCCTCCGAAGTTCCGGAGTTCCGAACTCTGCCCAACCCCCCACTTTCGGAGCGGCTCTGGAGGTGAAACAACTCGCGTACAACATCCAGGATCGGGTAGGAGATCCGTGGCATGCAGGGTCGGTACATACCGAGCGATGACCCTGACTGTAGTTAAGCGTAGTATAATACGGGCTCACTGACAGTGCGGGACCTTAGACTTTTCTCTTTGGTTTTCCCCTCTGTCAGGTGAGATCCCCTCCATTGTATATCTACTTGGTTTATGTAATCGTTGGTTTTCCCCTCTGTCAGCCTGTGTGACAGCGTGACTTCCACAGTGCACAAGGGTTGCCCTTACAGGTTCAGTAAGGGCTCAGCTTCAGCTTATATGCTGCACCATCCACTAGAGCACATGCCCTTAATTTTGGAGCAAGGTTGGACAAGAGGAGTGGGGGGACTAAGAGGAATATGGGTGAGAAACTAATAAGGGATTCAAGGGGTATCTAAATTGATTTCTGACTGAAGAGCGAAGTACAGGTAGAGCAAGGCTTATATATGGATCAGAGGGACAGGGTCGGATGGAAATAACTAAGGGAATCATAATAAAGCTCGGGGATGGATAAGAATGGGGTTTGGGCTTGGGCTCTGACTACTTTGGGATGGGCTCGGATAAGGTTGGGCTCGGGATGGGGTTAATTACCCAATGGGGTCACTGGAGGTCTGCAAGGGACTGGATCATAACAAATGGGGTTAAAATATACATGAAATGACATGCCTTCATCATGGTGATAAACCACTGAGTCTGAAGAATGTGTCAGATAGGGGTAAAGTATGGCAAATGAGTAATAAAAGATCCAAAAATAGAACAAGTATGAGTCATGACAAGAAAAGACTAACTAAAATAGAAACGAGGTGAGTCATTCTGAAACAAAGTGAGTCATAACAAGAATACTATAAATATCCACCAATCATAGTTGTACAAATGGTCCACTTTCTCCAAGATGAGTCATGGCATTAGTCAGCACAATTGAGTCATAAGAGTGAGGGTGACGAATCAACAACAGAAATAACTCCTGAGCTTCTCCTTGATCTACTCCCATGATAGAATGTGAGGGGGAGACAGTTGTATACAGTCTTGAGTAGCTCTATGATGAAGGTTGAGTCGGATTGATGTGGGAGGGTTGGTGGGGTATGGAGCCCTGAATTCTGCCTTGTATTCTTCCCTTCCTTCATTGTGAATGACCTTGCCCGTGTATCCAAGGAATGTAAATGGCTGCACATCGTCTTGGAAATACACTGAATCTTCAATGGCATATGATTTTGGAATATAGGGATGTGACTTTTTCATTGAGAGCCATGCTGCTTTAGGTGACTGGGGGTAAAGCATATGATGAAGCTCAGTGTGTCTTTGAATATCTTCCGAATCGAGTGACCATTGTGATAATGAGGGTGATGTTGGGGAGTCAATGGTCTGAAGGGGAATAGAGTTTGAAGCTGTGTTGTTGATGGACGGCATGGGGATAACAATGAACTGATAATCAATGGGTTATGGCTGAGTCAACTGGCTGGGCTGAACTGAGATGATGGAATAAGCTGAGATGAAATAGATGCATGTGGAGCTTGGAGTTTTTAAAGACTCCTTGGAGTTTGAAGCTTTTAGATGTGTTTCATTTGATTTTCCTTCATCGTGTGAGTGGGCCGATACGACAAAGGATGTTGTCTCATGGTTTTTTCCTTGAATATAACAGATAAGATTCTCTTTAAACATTATCCCCAACTTTTTATGGCTGAGAGAAAGAAAGAAAAAAAAAGGAATAGAAGGATAAAAAAATGACATCATGATGTTCATTACAGTATTTTTATCACAACACAAATGGCTTTCCTATCTGGGGGTTACATGATGTATGTTTGGGAAAGTACCTAGGATTGTGGGTCATACCCAATAATCATCTGTGAGGGGCTATTGCATATCTCTACCTTAGTCTCATTGAGGAACTTGGAGGTATGCTCATTAACTAGTTGTTGAATACATATCAATGATCACATACACAGGAATGCCAATTCTGACTGTGGTTCAGAGACCACAAAGGTATATGGCTTTGCCAATGCACTTTGGTATGACACTAAATAATTATCTGCAATTATCTTGAGCAATATATTTACCAGTGAGGCATTCTTGCCTGATCTGCAAGTGGCAGAGCTCTCAGCTCACCAGTTCCTCAAGAGTATCCATAACATAACTGTAGAATGAGGATGACTCCATGTCTGCCTCCAATGGGGTGATTACGTCAAGGAACTATGGAGGAAGGGTGCAGAATCTTATCACTATGATAGCAATAACACACAACAGTAGTATGTTTAAATGTCTGCTTATTTGTCCAATTCAGCAAACTGGTTCAGTGGCTCTGGCCCACATTCATTCAACAGCAACTTGATGTATTGAAGGACAACTTCAACAACCATGTTGGGTGTACCAATAGTAATAAGAAAAATCCATCAGGGGTAGCACTGAATGTAGCTATGGCTATGCCTAAAGAGTACAGGGGGGGAAACTGCTTGCAGCCTGTTAATGTATCTATCATTCAAAGGCTCAAGGATGTGTTGTTATTTTATCTGAAAAGCAAAGTGAGGTTGAAGTGTCGGGTACGTTTTAGTGATAGGGAAAGGGGCCGAAAGGTAATAAGAGTTGATAAAATAACCCTAGCTTTTTGACTTGAAGCAGGGAACTCGCGGTAAGATGGACTCAAAGATTCAGTTAAACTCGAAAGGTAAAGTGGGCGTAAGAAGTTAAAAGATCGTCCTATTGCTGAAGCGTATACTTTATACTAATATACTAAGGAGTAGAATAGGAGTTATAGGAGAAAAGAATAAAATATGTGATAGTTTGAGCCCCTGGCTCTCTAAGGTAAAGGAACGGTCTAAGTCTGCTGCGCACACGGACTTAGAGGTAGAATAAAGGTCTGATCAGTGTAAGTGATAAAGAAATGAAATGCTACACTTGGAGAGTGCCTCAACTCGGATTGCTATGCATAAGAGCGCCTCGGATTCATGAATAGAAGAAGAGATTTGGAGAGAAGGTCCATGATAGAAGTTTGAATGAAAAGCAATGGATAAAGGGAAAAAAGTGAATAGAACGAAGATAAGATTGTAACTAGATAGTCCGTGAAAGTAAAAGAAGAAGAAGAAATTGAATATAGTCCCTGACGTTACGCTTTATAACAGGATGAGCTCAGAGGTGAGGACCTCATTCTCTTTGTAGATGTGGAGTATGCAGTCCAGGCTCAAGTGACATTTAACTCCTTGAACACTCAGCTAACAATAGAGAACATATGGCTAGTATTTCAAATGATGTTTCCATTGATGTATTAGTAAATTGTTGCTGGGAAGTTGTGCTGCAATAAATTTACAGTTATATTTTTTTGACTTTAAGGGGCTATAAAGGTAATGAATAGTAAAAGTACAAGAATGCAACAGCAGTTGGCTTAGATCAGATCAATCCCATCCTATGGTCCAACTGTATATAAGTATGCTATATATATTATAAAAGTCTGGTTGACTTACCAGGTCTCAATGGCCCATTACGTGGCTTGGGAACAGAACTAATAGTTGACAGAGCAGAAGGTGGGTCCAGTGCAGACAGCTGTAGACCCTTACAGAAAGAATTACATGTATGCTCTCAGAGGAACTGTTCAATGGCATCAGTAGGTGATAGATTGCATGACATGGTCTTTGTAGTGGTGTCTGCAGTTCTGGAGACAAATGTTCAGTAATTTACATAGCTAAGTGTGCACACTTACATGCAAGCTTGAAGATCAAATGTAATGAATTCATCACTGGTGATGAACCCTAGCTTGACTTGAATTCAGTCTAATGATAGGTCTTTTGTGTATTATCTCACCTTGAAGATCACATAAAAGGATGGACTACATGCTATCAACCACTACATGGTGTGCAAATGTATCTACTGCTGCTCCAAACCTGACTTCACCACTCTGGCCTGTTTGTAATGATCCTGAGTATTTGTGAAATTTACCTTGGAGGAGGGGTGTTGAGAGGAATACTGTGTGTGTGAGTGTCAAATTATCTGGCCCCTTGCCTGGATGAGGAAGAATTTTTGCAGCATCAATCACACCAAGGAAGGCACCCCTAGCATTGACTTGCATTTGTGATATGAGCAGTTAGGGAACTGCATTGGCCACAATTCAAAACTTATATACTTACTGGGAAGTCCATTGAAATTAAGATCTGTGGCATGCTGATAGTGTTGTGATAAAGAAAAATACGAAAATTATTACAAAAATATTTTTATCATTTTATTCCTAGTCCTAGAAGACTAATGCAGAACATGGACGAGTTATTTGGATTTTATCTACAGGATAAAAGGTCTATAACATTTTAGAGAGTGTTGGACCATTCACCGGCCCTTTAACGTACGTCACCGGATCGAGACCGGATCGTGGATCGGATCACATATGTCATTACCCCGCATGACCACTAGATCGGCTCGCTTACATAAGCGCCAAACCTTCGGTGGAACAGGTATAACAAAATATATTGTTACAGCATGAAGATTGCTGTATGGAGACTTCGGAACCCATGGAAATTAGAAGGAGTGATGTATCACAGACACTCACGCAATTGGATACACACGAAACAGGTCCAGAAAATAGTAATCTATATTAAAGGTTTTTCACAAGCTTATTATGTTTTATTTTCTTCCATCCTTTTACCTATTAATTGCCATCGTGATTCATTAGAAGTATTTTGCCCCAAACATCCTAGGTAGTATCCCTGTTCATCCGATGTTTGAACATGAGCAGGGAATAGGGATCTAACAGTAGCTCCCTCTTATGGCTGAACCCATGAGGCCATATAGAGTTGAGGATCTTGCCTTGCTGCAATCTGGGTGTATATGCACATGGGTTGGCTGAATGCCTATTATGTAAGGATTTGGTTGGGAAAAAGATTAAAAAGGAGGGGGTAGGCTGGGTGATTGGAGCAGACAATTATCACCATGTTGGCCCCATCAAACAAACACAAGGAGATCCCAGAAGAGATCTCAGCAGAGGAGCAGGCCCTTGAGGCTGAGTTCACAGTGTGCCAAGCTGAGATACAATGAGCTTGGGCCAAGAAAGCTTGATGGGAACATGAGGTGCAAGAGTGTGTGGCAGCAGAGGCCAAAGCCAGGTAAGAGGCTGAGGTGAAGGTGGCAGCCGGAGCTCAGGCTAGGCAGGTGGCCAAGGAGAAGGTGGAGCAGGAGGCTGCGTAGAGGCAGCATGCCTTGGTGGGGGCCAGGATATGTTGGGCTGAAGAGCTTCAGAAGAAGACCAGGTGGTGGTGACATGGGAGCCATCAACCCCTACCACTCCTGTGGCCAGGCCTTTGAAGGAGGCATGGTGGAGTTTGGGGGTGGTCCTGAAGGGGCAAAAGGGGAAATTACAGATGAGTAAGGCTGAGGATTTAGGCCAGTTCTTGTCTGACAGGTGAGTAGGAAGTTCTGATATGTGACGCCTGTCAGAAGTGATGTGAAAATTGCATCAACAGTGGGGCCAAGGCCAGCTAGTGATGTAATGTCAGAAAGGTTTGGTGCTTGTTCACAGTCCAGCCCAAGCATAGCCAGAGCATCCTCAATTAAGAGGATGAGTTGTTGGAGGCTGAACCAGTGGCAAAGAGGGCATGGACCCCTGGGGTTCAGCCAAAGGTGGGGATAGTATTGGTAGAGCCAAGGAGGCTCCTAGCCAACATACACAAGGACATCCTCATGGTCCTCCTTCAGCTGCATCAAGGGCAGCTAGAGGAGAAAAAGAGGGATGCAGAGTGACTGATGCTGACAAAGTCAGCAGTGAAGTTGCAGTTTTTTACAGCTGAGGCCTGTTGTGATAAAGAAAATACTAAAATCATTATAAAACCATTTCTATCATTTCACTCCTAGTCCTAGAAGACTAAATACAGAACTTGGATGAATTTTATGGATTTTATCTATGGGATAAAAGTCTATAGCATGTTAGAAACTGTTGGACCATTCACCGGCCCTTTAACGCCCATTATGTCACCGGATCGAGACCGGATCGTGGATCGGATCATATATGTCATTACCCCGCATGACCATTAGATCGGCTCGCTTACATAAGCGCCAAACCTTCGGTGGAACAGGTATAACAAAATATATTGTTACAGCATAGAGATTGCTGCATGGAGTCTTTGGAACATATGTAATTTTGAGAGAGTGATGTATCACATACACTCACTCAACTGCACACTTATGAAACAGGTCCAGAAAATAATAATTGGTATTAGAGGTTTTTCACAAGCTTATTTTGTTTTATTTTCCCCTATCTTTTTACTCATCAATTGTCATCACCATTAATTATAAGGACTCCATTCCTAACATCCTAGGTAATATCCCTATCCATCCGATCTTTGAACATGAGCAGGGGAATATTTGCTCCACCCTGACTCCATCCATCCATCCCTGTAATTCATTTCCGCCTCATCTGTCATTTCCCTTTGAAGATATTTTTAGAATAGTTCCAGTATAAATATTCCAATAGTTCCTAGACGAAACCAGTGACAAATATTACCCAAAACTTTTATCTTGCACAAACCCATATATTTACTTGTTAAAACCACCAAGAAAATATTTCCTGACCTCTACTCACTGTTTCTGGCAGCTCCAAAGCATCATAGAAATCATCTATCATTACAGTTCTATGCCCTCAAAACCAAACACCTTTACACCCAGAATTGCCCAAGGGACATATATTTTTGTTATCTGACATCACTGAGCTGAGCTCCCAGTTTGTCCCTGAGGCCAAGTGTTACCCCACACCACGTGATCTCCTGTGTCATTGACATGCATGCCTCATCTGGTGCCATGTTGATGAGACACAACAAACATTGGTTTCACTAAAATATTACTTTATATTGATTTTATTATAAAAAGGCCTTTGGTTGTCTAGTAATGGCACTGGAGCAGCTGGTGGCAGGCAGGGCCACGTTGGGGTCTTGTGCAGAGGCTGAGAGGCCAAGAGGACTTGGAAAGGGGTCAATCACAGGGCCAGGGACATTGGCTGGTGTGGAGGTGTGGGGTTTGGGGCTTGGGGGTTCAGAGGTGGAGGTCAGGGGCTTGGGGTCAGGTGTGAAGGCAGGAAATGAAGGGGAGGAAATGGAGAAAGGGGCAGAGGATCAGGGAGAAAAAAGGAAGCTGAGAAACAGGGTTGGAAGGGGAAAGGGAAGGAGAAGGAGACTGAGGGAGCTGAGGAGGTTGGTGGGGATAAGGAGAGACAAGAGGAGGAAACTATGAACTTGAACTAATCTGATAAAACAGGGGGACAGAGTCAGCCTGCTCCTATTAGGGGGAATGGAAATGAAGTTTAATGTATCTGGTAACAAAACAAAATTAAATTTCAGTGAACAAAAGATGCGTGATCAGACATGAATGAAAAGTTCAGATTTTCAGGTTTTTGGTGTTTGTTGTTTAGTGTTTGGGTTCAGGAAACATAGATGTAGGATAGAAAAAGGTGAAGGGAAAACAATTGAATATTTGGTGTTTCGGTGGATTTGGTTATGTAGCTAGGAAAATTATTTACAAAAGTGACCATAATAAATTGGGTCAAGGGGACCAAGGTCCAGGTTTGGCAGGGTAAGCTTGATGGAAGTTGGTAACAATCTCAGCCATGTGACCCAATTCAGTCACAAGGATCCAAGAAGTCTCTTCATCAGTGCCTTCATAACCAGCCTAACAGACTAGGTATCAGAGGTTACAGGGTCTTCAACAGTGGTTGATCTTAGAGTCCAATATCTCAGAAATCTCATACTCAGGCTCACCATCAATTTCAACTGGTGGAGGTGGCAGCTGAATATGGTCTGGGATAGAGTTCAGGGTTGTGGGTTTGAGCATAGAGACATAGAAGACTGGGTGGACTACACACATGCTGTCCAGGAGCCAAAGAGCGTAAGAGTGGGAACCAGCTTGGGTGATGATGTCAAAGAGGCTGGGATACCTCTTAGCAGCTTCTTTGAAGGCCAAGTGGTCCAAAAGAATTGTGCTTTGACAAATGTAGAGGATCCTATTGCAAACTTGGTGGCTGGAGCACAATGAGCATCAGCTGAGACCTGGTACCAAGACTGAGCAAGTTTAATCTCCTCTTTCAAGGCAGCATGAAGCAGGTGAAGGTCAATGGTGAAACCTGGGGCTTGGGAGGATGTGAGGGCCTGTTCAGGGTGAACTGTGAGGTTTGGGTGATAGCCCTTGTTGGCATAGAAGGGTGAGATACCCATAGCAGGAGTAGGGGCATTGTTGAAGGCAAACTCTGTGAGTGGTAGCAGATCAGACCAATTATCTTGCTGATAATTGCAATACACTTGGATGTACTGTACTGTTCTAATGTCTGGTTAACATGTTCAGTTTTGACCATCGCCTTTGGGGTGATAACCCAAGGTGAAATGCAATGTCATGTCAAGAGCTTTACCAAGGGACCAAAAGAAGTGTGATACAAATTTGGATCCACAATTGGAGGTGACATGTGAAGGTACTCCATGCTTAGAGAAGACATATAGCATGAATAGCTTTGCAAGGTCAGCCAAAGTGATTATGTTGTAAGTCAGAATGAAGATGGTTGGCTTTGTGAGGCAGCATACAACCACCAGAATGGCAGTAAATCCCAGAGTGGCCAGCAACTGCTCAATGAAATCCATGGATATTGAATTCCAAGGCTGCTTGGGGATCAGGAGCTGCTTGAGGAAACCATAAGGCTGGTGGAACTGTGACATAGATCACATACAAGTGGTACACAACTTGCAAAAGTCAATAAGGTAGGTATCACTTAAACTCAACCAACTCCAAGTGCCTGTATTTACTAGTTATGCAGAAATGTTTCTGCACCCTTAACTTCCAAGTTTTAAGAAATTAATCACCATAGAGTTATTGAGAGGATTTCTCTCAACAACTCTATGGCATTACTTTTATTTAATATCATTGTAGCTCCAAATTATCAAGGCAAAAAAAATTTTTTTTTTTTAAAAAAATATCTAAAATGTATATTCCAGTTGAATGGCCAAGGGTTGATTTTTTCATCAGTGCAAATTGGCTGCATTACATAAGCCTTTTCCTGAGGGGCTTTGTGCATCCAACAAAAAACTGTTTACAACTATCCAGACAGCCCTAGGCACTGTTTATTGCATTCACAACAAGGGGAATGGCCCCTTGAAAGGCTGGGGTCAAGAGAAGGCTTAAAAATCTAGGACAGTATGCTAAGATGCACTAACAGGAATAATACCTATTAGCCTGCACACAACAGTCCTTCTACGTGGCTGGTCTATAATGCAGT
>QFFB01000312.1:0-15474 GCA_003316465.1 Ramaria cf. rubripermanens
GGGAAAGGCAGCGGATGGGATTTAGAGGTTGATATATACTTGACTTCAAAGAAAAATAAATTCTGGATAAATGGCTCCACTGCACATTCTTATATGGTTGTTCAGCGATATTGCCGGGTGAGTACGAAGGGTTTATCTTCGTTAGTTTAATAATGAGGGGCACAGCGCGTCTGGCTCCTACACTAATAGGAAAGTTTTCCCATGGGGAAAATCCTGGGGAAAACATTAAAAAGTAGTCGAATTTTATCATATAAATTCCTGTCCAAGAAAACCATGAGCAAACATCTTAGTTTCTATATATATCTAGGGATCAAAGTATTTTCCCAAATTTTCCCTGGTAATCCCAGGAAAACCCTAGGAAAATTTAAACTTTGAAAGATAATTCTGTGTCAGAATACTGTGGCAAAATTGAACCACTTTCCAAGATTTTCTCGAGAAATTTGCAAGTAGCCTCCAGTGCTTGACTGATGCAAGACTGATGTCACGCGGCGGATAATCGTTACTAAGCCGTGACTTTCACGCGTGGCGCGGTTGTTAGACGAATTCATATTGTGCCTGTTGCACTAACATTTGCTCAGAAGCCACCTATTGACCTCAAGTCTCAGCGACATCCATGGCTTCTAACCGTCACCATGCCCAACTTGTTGCTTCCATGAGAGATGCTGAGGATGAAGCGAAGAATGTACGACCAGTACTGAACTCATTGCAGCGTTATTTATCAAATTGATCGAGCAGAGGATATGACAGGGAGAGGCATTTTTCCTGGTCCAGTTGGTCACTGCTGCCACACGAGACGAGAACCCCGAATATTCTCTAAGGGAGGTTTACGAGGCATTATTGGATGCAAAAGCCTGGAGTCTTTTGGTTAGTTTCATCGATCCCCCCTTCAGAGCGTTCATACAACCAGTAGACTAGGATCCATTAAACATTCTTCCGTTGCTGGTTCCTTCAGTGGAAGACACTTCTCTAGAGCTAGCACAAGTGATCGCACGAGAGGGGAATGCAAAGGAAGCAGTTATTTTTGTCCAAGAAGCCCTCGAAAAGCTAGAAAGGAATGTACAATGTGAAGAACTATCCAACCAGGGGAGTGTCTCGCAGCTAATGCGATTGTTAGCCATATGTTGCGAATGTGAGCAACGTCACATACCTAAAAATGTTGATAAAACTGAACGGCTTTCATACAAAGCAATCCCTCGTCTTCAGTTACGTCGAAGAGGCCCAGCGGAGACGCTCCGACCACTCTTGACGCAGATAGGTGCAGCAATCGAAACAGTCGCATCGCTCGCCAGGCGAGACGACGGCAGGAATATCATATATTCCGTCTTACATTTAATAAGGTCGTCTGTGCCGTGGGTGTCTCAAAATACACACCCAGATGATCCCCACTCCCGGGCTGCGATGGTGTGTCTCTGTCTTCTTTTCACATTTTGTGAGATATCTTATCTGATTTCCGGCAGGATCTCCTTCTGAACTTGCTCTATTCCACTTTGACTGCCTATGCGAATCACGTACGCGCCTCCTTGGCACAGCGAAAATTCGAGATGTACTATCCTAGGCTTGTACTCCAAACGAACGTCGACTCAGACTGTGAAAAGGGAAAGGAAATGATGCAGAGCTCGGTGGTTCGTTTTCCCGTGTTTGGGATAATTTTGTATCATCAACAAGTCTAATCCTTGTCTGATGAAGGACCTGGCTAGAAAACTTGGGGCGACACCAGCGGCCTTCACATCCCCTCCTATCTCAACAGGAAAACTCATCCTTCTCGCTCACCAGGAATCCCCCTCCCTCACGAGCTCTGATTTCCTGCAGAAGCTCCTCCCGACCATAACATCGTCTCTCCAGCAAAACATCGCGATGGACGAGTCGTTAGCTCTCCTACTCGTTTTCATGGCCGTCTCATCCGACCAACTTCCGCAGGAGATAGTAGACCCAGTCGCTACCCTTATTACCCCGTTAGCATCCACACATAATCACCCGCCCACTCGCCACATAGTCTTCCGAATACTCGAGGCACTCCTATCACGTGCACCTCCACTAATACGCCTTGCACATCTCTCGTCGCTCCTAACCGACTGCCCCTTTCCTCAAATGCGTGTGGCAGCTGTGGGCTTGGTAAAAGAGGCGTTTCTGAGCGCGATTACGTCTACTGGAAATGACCAGTCACTGTTTAAATCTGAGACGCTCATACGTGCCCTGGGCCCGACACTATTTAGGCCAGATCCACCGGATCTGTTTGCGTCCCCCACCAGTCAGAGTCTAAGGGAGTTCCTAGAGTCTTCAGAACCGGCGAGGCTTACGGAATGTCTCGCATTCTATTATGTCGTACTAAAACGCGACACAACCAATTCCGTGCGTTACCCATTTCTGTATTCGCTTGCGTCGTTTGACTTTGCGGAGACTAGTCTGGAATACGCGATCAAGATATGCTGCGTACAGTAAAGAACGGTTTATTGTCTCCGCTACGGCATGCTGTTACAACATGGCTTGAAGATCCTTCTTGCATTGAAGGTAGGGCATCATTTTACTTTTTCTAAATTTCCTTCGTGAGGCTGGATTTCGGCAACACAGACCTCCATACTCTCATGCCTATTGCAATCCTGGAAACTTCACTGGAGCGTGTGGATGCTGCGGTTGCATCTTTGTCTTTGACTTCATAGAGACCTCGGTACCGGATACTTCCAATAGGTAAGCACCATTGGACTTCAGTCGCTTTAATATAGAGCAACAGAGACAACACAAGGAATTTACGTGGACTGGCTCGGTGACAGTGGTGCGACGCCACCACAAAAACGGCAGGGCACGACTCGCGCTGTTAGATAATATAAACGTTGACCGTTAACCGATGGCAGCAGAAAGGCGGGGTGTAGTACGTACCAGTCACTTGGGCCTGCTACGCGGATGCTCTGGCACATTCCAAGTTATATATACGTGTATAGATTCAAGTAGAACTACCGTGAGCCCAATGGCACTGCTTGTTGAACTTCAGGTTCGCCATTGAAAGATATATAGCTTCCGAGGAGTGCTACAAATTGACAATTAGTCAACGTCGATTATCATCTTTGGGTACTGTTCGGGCAATGTTGATGATCCGGGGAACACAGGAAGGGCTTCCGGGGAAGGGCGCAATATTAGCTGAGCGTACTGTCGTAATTCCTATGCCAAGTGAAGTATGTCATCCCGGTTCTGCAAATAGACTCGGAGGGATGATGAAGATGGCCTTTCACATCCGAAACAAGACTCGTTTTACATGAAAAATTAATCACATCGACCCAAAGAGCTGTAAAGTAGCTACCGGCCAGAGCGCATACATTGATCGAGTCAACTGTAGAGTCGGGCAGTTGTGTCCCGAGGCACCTTTTCCCTTACTCAAACTCGTGACATGGAACCAACCTATCATGAAACTCAAAATCAAAACTGGCGAGTAAGAAAATCGCGTTATCAGCATTTCGCTGTGGTCATGTATACAACAGAATGAAAAGCTTATGGCTCTGACTCTAAATATTATGGTAAGAGAACAAGAGGAAGAACAAGGAGCCACATATGCCTCATATTACAAAAGTACATGATCCTGATCGCACGTCAGTCCTACCTATGAAGCAAAGTCCACATGTTGATCAAAACTTCCCTACCTCATGATGACGATCTATCCTCTACATCCCCGTAAGACCCACACAGCCAGCTTCGTTGCCTCAAGCCACGCATCTCTGGTTCTCCAGCTTTGACTCTTCTCAGCGTGTTTCATCTCCTGGAATGCACGATTGGCCGCCTCAGTAGCAGCAAGCGTTTCTTTGTCTATGGTATCTTCATCGTGATTATCATTGATACGAATTTCCACCGGCCATTCTTGGTTTGACACTCGCATCTCTGAAAGAGCGTCACGCACTTCCCTCAAATCCTGGCGATAACGGTGTAGTGATGTGATGTACAGATCGTGCACACACGTTTCGCAACGTGACATGCAACATTCTGCCACGAAACGGTTGGGGATAGCTGGGTATGCGCGTGCCGCAGAATAGATTCATATAGCTTACCTTCTGCAGTGGGTGGAAGTGGCCTCTGCGGGATCTTCAATCCTCGAAAAGTTTTGCCCACAGGGATTCTGCTGTTGTTCTCCATTGATCGCTTCGCAGTGAGAGCTGATATTTGAGGATGGGAATTTCTTAAATTCAGACGGGTGTGCCGCTGGGCTAAATCCATTCCACCTCGTTGAGCAGAATAGGCGGTAGAGACCATGTGCCTGTTTCGATGCTTGAGGGTTGGATATATGCAACTGCGCTGGGGTGCGACCAGCACCATGATGCGCAGTAAGCCTATCTCTAATATGATTAGATACGAAATTGGTCGTACAGCGACCCCGGACGATTTGAGAATGCACACTTTGACTGGTCTTTTCCCACGGTCAGCCTCAAACTCCGCTTGCGCTTCAAGATCGTCGAACAACACGACGAGCGCGAAGGACTCCATCTCATATTGTGAGTATGCCCTCTCAATTAGTTCTGAAGCTGGTGGAGGTAGGATGAATGGCATGCTGGGGTGTGTGACGTGGATAGAGTGGTGGATGTTCTTGCAGGCAGTTGGATGACACTGACTGGACATTGTGACTGACTTTCTTCTCTCTCGGTAGAACCCATTAAACATCACCAGATATGGTCCTACAAGAGTATCAGGTCCTCGGTCGCCACCTACCCACGGCGCAGGAGGCAAACCCAAAACTGTACCGCATGCGTATCTTTGCGAAGAATGAGGTGGTTGCCAAGAGTCGTTTCTGGTACTTCTTGAGGTGTGCTGAAGTGCTACGCGCCGGTATTATTGGTATTGACACCGTCATCGCGCAGGCAGCTTAAAAAGGTCAAGAAGGCCAACGGCGAGATTGTTGGTGTGAATGTTATTCACGAGAAACGACCCCTCCGCCCGAAAAACTTTGGTATCTGGCTGCGTTATGACTCCCGTTCAGGAACGCACAACATGTACAAGGTATGCCTTTGGTTTGAGTCCCAAAGTCACCCATTCCGATTGAATCTTACAGGAATACCGCGAACTTACTCGCGCCGACGCGGTGCGGAGCATGTACCAGGACATGGCCGCAAGGCACCGTGCGCGTTTCCGGAGTGTCCACGTAAGATATATTCAGTCTGCATTGTTCGTTCTGGCTGACGATGTGTAGATCCTCCGTGTTGTGGAGGTTGAGAAGGCAGCTGACGTGCGTCGCCCGTATATCAAGCAGCTCCTTACTCCTGGCCTGCGTTTCCCTCTCCCTCATCGGGTGGCCAAGGCCAAGTCGACGTTTGTGGCACACAGGCCAAGCACTTTCTAGAATTGGAGGTTACAATGCACCTATGGAGATATTATGAACCCCCAATACTGCCACACTTCTAAAGATGCTCATATGCCCAATTGGCTGCCTTCTTTAATATTAGTCGTGTGATTAAAGAAACTGCGTGGGAAAATTATCGATGCTTGTTTTAGACAGATGCCGTCCAATCCCACGCGGGTGCACCACCTTCTCCTGTGAATCACCACTTCCTCTGTAACTAAGTAATTCGTTCATATGGCTGAGTCTACCTCGACACCCGTATTGCCTCCCCTTTCACTCGAGATCAATTCGCAGTTGATGGACAGTGCCAATGTCTCGACTGCTCAAACTTCTCCCTCAGCTAGCAACCAACTTCTTTCTCTTTCAACAACCATGCCGGAAATATCTCTCACCTTTCTTTTGATTTCTGGCCGTCGACGTACAATGTCATTTGCATCGACAACTACTATTGGCAGGGTCAAGGAGCTCGTATGGAATTCATGGCCTGCTGACTGGACGGACGAGCGACCACCTGCACCCAATTACCTCAGAGTCTTATACTTGGGGAAGATGTTACAGGACGAGGAGCTGTTGGATTGTGAGTTTTGGAATGGCTGTCTTGTTGTCATTCTGAAGAATTGACATGGCCTCATCGTTAGCAACAATTCGCAATCCCCTCTCTCCCACAGGTCCTGGCCTCTCTCCTCTCCCATCATCTGTCTCACCTACTTCCTCTGGCGCACAGCCCAATTCTACCATAGTACACCTCTCCATACGTCCCGTGCCCCCCACAAGCGAGACCGACGACCTGAAAAAAAAGAAGCGACGCATGGGCTCGTCATCGTCGGGCGGGGCGGATGGCGATGTAGAGCGGTCAAGTTGTTGTGCATCGTGCATAATATGTTGACCCAGAATCGGAGCTCACTGTGGTGATCCATGGCTATGCGTATCATTGTTCATCTGCGCGTATAATGAGGTTTCAACCGCTCCGTGTAGTTGGCAGAGGTGATAGACGATGGGCGCATAGAAGTTTCACGTGTGCAGTTAGTTGGTGGTCAGAGGATGATATGCTGATAAGGAACCTGAGCTTGCCCAGCTCAGGCACTGTGCGTCGAATTAACCTCGTGTTGCCTCGGTTTCTAACCATGCGCTCCCGGCTCATTAGTTCTTCAGCAAAATTATCTTTCGCTGGATCCACACGTCATATACCAGGCCTATTTATCATCCACATCCCTGCGATACATACTTATCTCGGTTCAGGCGCTTGAGTCCAAACGTCCGCTGTACACCATCCGTGGTATGTTTTCCCGGCACTCCGTCATTCATTACGCTGCACAGACATCACCCCGTGGTCACCGATGGCCACGCTTTCAACTTTTTCACCATCAGTGGATATCTGCAATGCACGTTTGTCGTGTATGCGCACCAGTCACCGATGTTCACATAGGGTCACCGTACCGTTTGAATAACACATTCGGCATTTAGGAGCAGTTGGTTTCGTGAAGACCTGACGCTAATGTGACGTCTGGTGCACCTGTCTCACTCGTCACAAATATTTTCGACTTCTCCTCTGCATGTCTCACCGCTGGCACCCCTGGCCCCACTGGTCTCACTCACATTACCATTCATTCCTTTTCTTCGTCACATTCATTCATTTTCGTTATTATCTTAATCGCCTGCGATTTGCATAACTCTGGTTTCTTTCGCAATATTGTCAAGCGTTTTCATCCTATCTTACCTCTTGTGATATTCGTCCTCGATCGCAGTCCTGTGTTCATATTTATATCGATACTACAACATGTCATCGCCGAGGCATGAATGCAGCTCCATTATTGCAATTTAACAACTTAACGATCAGTTACGACAATACGACATCTAACACCGTCGGGACAACAACTACATTATAATCACGTCTATAATCGACACGAGGGCAAAGAATGAATGCTACTACTTCCCACGAGGGTCTAAATGTTGCCGACGATAGTTGATATATCCAGGTCCTCCAGGAAGGAAATGTAACTTCTCTTGCAAAGGATATATAGCGGAAGCGGGAGGCCTCACATCTCCAGAGTCCAAGTCCTTTGCACCAGGTCGGAGGCGTTGAGGTAGGAGGCGAATGACTAAGGCAGCCACTGCGATGAGGACGATTGAGATTACAAAGTAACCCAGAATTGCGACGGGGAGGTATCCTGAAGCTTGGATAGCGATCTTTGACCCAGGGTTGGGTCTGGGAGCCTGGTTGTTTAGCGTAGCGACGGAAATTCCAAGGAAAATAAACCCAGTAACAAGGGGGACTCCAACCAACACCAGGTATATCAGTAATCGGTTCTCCACCGACCCAGGATACTCCGAGCGGATAATTCTTGTGAACTGGCCATGATACGGAAGTGCGAACAGCTGCAGAGCCGTACAGTCTATCACGACTATGAGGAAGCACGTAAATGCCCAAGAAATTAGGTCAAGACGGCCTCGTGCAGCACTGAAGAGGGTCGTGTATGTGATACCAGCGCCGAATGCTCCGACTACGCCTGCAGCACTTGTCGCTGTGCTTTCGGCATATATGATACGCTGAAAGCATGGTCAGGACAGCCGATGGTATGACATTTCTCATAAGCTGCGGCATACGAAGTACTTACATCGGCTATAGCATCTCTGTCGACAAAGCCGCTTTCAGGACGTCCTTCGGCCAATCCCGCTCTGTGTCGCAACGACTGACGCAGTTTAGCACTGGGAGTACGAATTTTACTGAAAATGAAATCGCACTCGGAGCGATGAGCTGCGCATTCTTCCTTCAGTGTTTTAATCTGTGCCGAACCCCCATGAGCTGCGCCGGTACGCACACAGGTAGCGACACACCACATCATCAATAGCTTTGCCTTTCGCAGTCAGCTTGAGATACTCCTCGAGAAATTGATCGGCTCCATCAACTGATATCGTCCCATCCTCTAAATATTTGAGACGTCCAAGGGTTATCTTAGCTCGCTGTTGCCGGACTGAACGTGCCTAAGAGAAAATAATGAGCCATGCCCCCCCCCAAAAGTTTGTGGGATCGACAGCACACTGTAGAGCAGGACATCCAACTCCTCCTCAAGCTTAAGCAGCTTCTTATCAGCCTCAGTATATGAAGCTTCCAGAATGTCACTAGATATAGGCCCTGCGACGGTTTGTGGCTTGCTTAAATTAGGGGGCGGTAGTAATGAATCGCCCTACCTCCAATGGTTACTGATTATCACTGAACGTATATATAAGTCATGACCGGAAGACTTACCCTCTCCTTGCTAGCTCCTGACTTGATAGACGGAGGCATCGATGGCTGAACTTGGCACTGCCCATAATGTGCCAAGGTTCTTCTCAAGGGCGCCCGGGAGCAAATGTGACAGGGTAGCCAATGTTATGGCTACGCCCACGCACAAAGGCAAGGGCAAGGCCAACGAGCAAACGCCTTTACTGGACGAAGATGGACGTACAATTGGCAGCAGCCTTTCACGAAACGACTCTCATCAGACAGAAAACCCACGCGTTTCATTGTCGACCCATTTGTCGTTGCGGCGAACATTATTCTGGAGATCCTATTTGTGGACTGCAGTGCTGGCCGTCCTTACCCTATTTTTCGGATTGATAATTGTAACGATCCTTCTCGCAGACTCATACGCAGCCCCAGCTTGGCATAACGTCAGTAAGGCGTTATCCCAATCAGGAGAAAGTAGCGACAGGTTTTGGAAGCAGGCCATACTAGTTCATGGTCCTGACTCCGTTCGCGTAACCGGTATAGGAAGGAAACGGGATGGGCTTGGGGTGCGTTTGGAAGTGAACATGACGATTGCAGTGAGGATAGCGGTTGATTCAGATTTCATTATGGACTTTCGTGATGACCATGGCCCCGACGATACATGGTGGACGAAGAAATGGCGAGCATTAGGACAGTGGGGTGTCAGACGACTGGGTAGCACTACTGCCACTATGGATGGTGTCGTGATAAGTCCGACGAAGCTGCATTCATCAGAAGCGCTTCTTACCATGAAGACTCTCTCGCCTCTCGCCATCCCCCTTCGTCCAGGCCTTTCACCGGAGGACCATCGGAAGCCCCCTTCTTCACTTGACACCGTTTCCGTATCACTAACGATTTATCCTTCGCAAAATATATCACTGCTATCCGAGTTTCTAAAGCAGAGCTGGGCAGAAGGGCATGTCAGTGTCCGAATACGTGGCTTTAACCTATCTGTCCACGGAGGAGTTGAACAAGACGAACACCCGAAATTATGGAAGTTCAGACGGTGGAGGAGTTGGCTCAAATTTGACAAGGACGCCGTGACGCTTGACCTTACCTTGCCTAGTGCGTATCTTATTCAAATAAAGTGATCTCGCTGAGTTGTGCTATACACCATATCTGACGCACTTACGGATCTCATAATGATGAACAGTTCCAACCATTCATTTCCCTTCACATCCTCCCATCAAACCAGGGTCTGATTTACCAGAGCTCTCAGACATCCTTGTCCTCGAATCGTTCAACATTTCCTCCACTGCCCCTGATCCTACCCTTCCAAACCCTGATCCTTCATCGAAGGTGCATGTAACTGACATTGGCGTCTCTCATGCCAATTATGATGATCAGCGCGTGCTAGCTGCCCAGAATTTTGCAGGTCCATCCACGAAGGAGCCGTCTTTATTAACATTGCAGCAGCTACATAGCGAATGGAGTACCCTTATTTCCGCACGTGCAGCCGTTGCACACCCATTTGCAACATTGGCATCGAAATTGGATCTTGGACACGATTTTCCTCCCTTGCCCTTCGTAATCTCTCTTCCTATACCTCCAGAGCAATATCGTGCGCTCAATGCTACGGGGAGGGTCCACAACGATGTCATACCCGTTGTTGAAGTTTATGCATTGCCAGAACTCAACACAACGCACATCGGCATCCCTCTTTCGGGCCATGTCCTGCCATTTTCGGATGCTCCTGCTCGTCTTCCTGACGCCGTATCAGCCTTCGTTACTTCCTATCTCTCTTACAGACCATCCTCGATCTCGATTTCTAGCCCTCTTTATCCCTCCTTGGAGGTTGTCGCAGAGTTTCCCCCGCCGCGTCACCGGCTCGAACTTCTCAGAGACGTCCATATCGAAGATATGAGCATACATCCTGGGATGGAAATCTTGTATAAATCGAACCCAGGTCGCGACTCGTCATTTTTGGAAGGTGGTTTACGGACAATGGAGATTTTGGCTTCAGCCACCGTTCATGCCAGGGTCGTTCTACCCCGTGGAGTTAACATTGATGTTCGTGTGACGCGTCTCTGGGTCGACTGCTTTGTATTTGATGGAGAGGTACCACCTGAATCAATGTCCACCCGCATGAAACGGGACTATACTCTATCTAATATCGCCCCGAGCACGGCTACACCATCATCGGATGGCAATGACCCACCACTTCCCCATCCACTTCCGCTGCCAACACCGTTGCCCGTTAGGGCGTTTGGGAGGATCACACCCCGGGCCTGGCTCAATGCGACGAGTTCATCTGCTCCTCACCCCGTGGACAGCGATCGGTATCATGATGACGCAACTAGGAGTGGAGGAAATGGTGCTGGTACGAACGTATTTGTGACAGCTCGGCTAGTGGATGTCCCTCTTGAGGTCTTACCTGGCCGGCAAGGCGACTTGAGCAGATTTGTCACCAAGGTAATGCGTACCTTTTGACTGACACTATGTCCATTGCTTATTGTCTTCAGGTGCTTTTCTCAAAGGACCCGGTTGTTGCCGGCATACGAGGCGTTGCGGCCGTAGGTTTGAGTATTCCTGGTCTAACGATTCCAGCGACCTCTGGGCCAAAAATAGAAGGAAACGAGTTGATTCTAACTGGACTGCCGTTTGAGGGTAATGTAAAGGTGGGAGGGCGTGATTTCTTGACAACTGTTCCAGTGTAGCTTTAGACGAGTGTGTTTGGACTGTCTGTATGAATGCTTGATAGCTTGTACTCGATAATGTGACACCAACCACAGCGATACTTTGGAGATAATATATAGCGGTGTGATGCCTGTGACCACACAGATTTAGGAGCTGACAGTCTGCAACTTCCCAATACTGTGTCACCATGCAAGCCATTGCGTGCGGGCTCGAATATCCTGCAGCACACTGACCCAATAGAACTGCCTGGACACAATTGAACAATCGATGCATCGCTCTCGGAAAGAGCCATGAGAATCCGTGTGACGCAGCAAAAGAGTTCAGCAATAGCCGGTACTGAATGCCATTGAGCATGTAGGAGTGGAAGTGGATCTAACAAATACATTTCCATCCTCTGTTGCAAACAGTCGTGGTAATGTATGTGAAGTCGAACGCCATACGACGGGTACACTGTAGCACAGCAGGGCGAAGGGCACCATTACTGATAATCGCAGCCATTAGCAGTCACTGCGATTCATGCATCATGCATCATGAATCATCCACAAGTAAGCAGACCTGTGATGACCACGAGGCATTGCCGCACCCACGCACTGAAAGGTACAAAAGAGAGCGAACAGTGTCTGAGGTTGAGCCTGTAAGCGCAGCACAATGCGGTACTTGCGCAGTAGCACCAATATCGCCAAAAGACGTGACGCGGACTTCGTAACTTCTCATTCTCAGACTCAACCTCGACTCGCCCCTACTATACAGATAAATCCCAGAATGCAGGCAATACGTTTACAAAAGAAATATCCCCAGGTCTCCCAAGAGGAGATGCTCGATCTAATAAATCGATTCAAGTGAGTTGTCGCGTTGTGCTCCGTGGTTCATGATCTGACACCGTGAAGCTCAATCGACACAGATACTCCGGGACGAGTGCCTAAGCCAGCCGTTATTTCTGCATTACAAGCTAGTGGAGAGTCTTATGATTTGGTTCGGGAAACTTTGAAGGATGTCAGCGTGGATGCCAGTGGTAAAGTGGAGCTAGAGGATTGGGTCGAAGTGAGTTCAGATATCAAACGCCATGGCTTTCAGTAAATGCTCAGATGTACATTCATCATCCAGCTTGCTGCCAAACTTAGGGAACAAAAATCAAGTTCAGTGTTACCTACAAGACAAGGCAAGGTTACTGTCAAGGGGTCGAATGCGAACGTGAGCCACACCATCAACGAGGACGAGCGAACAGAGTTTACTAGTCATATCAATGGGGTCGGGCTCCTTTCTTATCGAACCTGGAAACAGACCCAGCTGACGTGTTGCGCAGGTGCTCGAAGGCGATCCTGATATTGGCAGTCGGCTGCCTATACCAACCTCGACAATGCAGCTGTTCGACGAATGCCGAGACGGCTTAGTCCTTTGTAAACTAATCAACGACTCCGTCCCCGACACTATCGACTCTCGTGTTCTAAACAAGCCCACTCCACGTAAACCCCTCAATGCCTTTCAGATCACCGAAAACAACAACATCGTTATCACTTCCGCCAAAGCTATCGGCTGCTCTGTCGTCAACATTGGTAGCTCAGATCTTGCTGAGGGAAGAGAGCACTTAATTCTGGGTTTAATCTGGCAGATCATCCGACGTGGTTTGCTAGCTCGCGTCGACATCAAGATCCACCCCGAGTTATATCGTCTATGCGAGGATGATGAGACCATTGAGGATCTCCTCAGGTTAACTCCGGACCAGATCCTGCTCCGATGGTTCAACTATCACTTGAAGGCAGCAGGTTGGCACCGGAAGTACGTGCTTTATTTCGATGTATCAGGCGCCAGTGTTGAATTTTTACTTTTAGGGTCAATAACTTCAGCAAGGATGTCAATGATGGAGAAAATTATACAATTCTTCTCAACCAGTTGAAGCCGGAGCAGTGTTCTCGCGCACCTCTCCAGACGCGTGATCTCCGCCAGCGGGCCGAACAGGTATGTCAAAGCTGTTCTTGCAATCATAAAACTTCCTCATCTATCGACAGGTTTTAAGAAATGCCGACTCTATCGGGTGCCGTAAATACTTGACTGTCCCATCCCTCCTTTCTGGTAACCCACGTCTTAACCTGGCTTTCGTCGCCAACCTTTTCAACACACATCCTGGCCTCGAACCTTTGGATGCACAAGAAGCCAAAGACTATGGCGTAGTCGAGGACTTTGACGCCGAAGGGGAACGCGAGGCACGCGTCTTCACGTTGTGGCTGAACTCACTGGGCGTCGAGCCGGCAGTGTACAATCTATTCGAGAATCTCAAAGATGGTCTTATCATCCTTCAGGCCTTCGACAAGATTGTACCAGGTAGTGTTGTCTGGCGTCGTGTCAATAAGCCCAAAGCTGTAGGGCCCGGCACCCCCGGGTTTGTTATCCCCGCGGAGGGTGATGAGGATGACGAACTTACGGCCAGTCAGCCGCGCCTGACACGGTTCAAGGCTGTCGAGAACACGAACTACGTGGTCGATCTTGCCTCGCAGAACAAACTACACATGGTCGGCGTGCAGGGCGCTGATATTGTTGATGGCACGAGGACTTTGGTGCTCGGGCTTGTGTGGCAGCTCATGCGGTTTGTTTAGCATTTACACTATCCTGACTACTATTGTGACATGCCTCTGTTAGGCTTAACATCACACAGACTCTCTCCGCCCTGTCGGGAACAAAGCGTCCAATCTCCGACACTGAAATGTTAAAGTGGGCAAACACGACCGCACAAAAGCACAAACCTTCAGTTAAGCAGATCCGGTCCTTCAAAGACCCATCAATCACCACTGGAGTGTTCTTCCTCGAGCTCCTCGACGCATTGCAGCCTGGAATTGTAGATTTCAGCATGGTAGTAAACGTCAGCGAGACGGGTGACTACGAAGATCGCAGGCAAAACGGTCCGTCGCAATCAGCCGAAACCCCCACTCTTTTCTGATAAATATTTCCTAGCCAAATTGGCGATATCCATCGCGCGTAAGATGAATGCGCTTATCTTCTTGGTACCCGAGGATATCGTAGACGTCAGACCGCGACTGGTATGTACCGCCATGCGGTCTGAAACTACATAACGGCTGACTGTTCATTCAGATTTTGACATTTGTTGGAAGTTTGATGAGCCTACATCTATGATTTGTCTCGCTGCCTAAGGAAGGTGAATAGATGTCTCCGGGGTTCGTCTTGTGCTAGTATGAACATTTACTGTGAAGATTGTACGTCTGGAAAGTACGAATACGAATCAAAAATAAGAAGATTACATATACTAAAAAGCCATCAGGCTGTTATATTACCTTTACTTTTCCCCGGTGCTATATTTTGCAAAGTATTCTTAACGCCGCGTTGCCAAACACTCAGCTCTGTTTCCAATCTGACGATTTCCTCCCTGAGCTCAGTTCCTACTTCCCCTCCACGTGTACTTTCACCGAAGCCGATCATCAGTTCGTTCAACGCCCGCTTGAGAGTGTCTATGGCGAGCCCGAGACGCGCAGCCCCAGTTGGCGGAAACACACCAGACTGCGCACTTGAATTTGACGGGGACGTCGTGGACGTTGGCGGCGGGGGCTCATCAACAGCAAGGAGCTTTCCTAATTCTGCCAGACCTACGCCTCGCACAGGGTGCCCTTCGTCAAGGACGGCCGTGATACCAGAAGCTGCACGCGCTGTCGCACGAATTGTGTTGTCCAATAGATCAGTATCAGTGGAGGATGCAAGAGCAGTAATGAGAAGGGACTGGTGTAATCGCAAAAGTGCTAGGTGTGGATGCGAAGATGGTGGGAAATGCCTTTCGAGAAGGGGGATCATGTGAGAGGTGAGATTGAGGGCCTTTGGCGGATCTTCGCGACGCAAGCATCAGAAAGTAATCAGAGGAGTTTATTATGCTCAAACCTAAAAATTGTAATGAGGTAGCCTTGTCGAGAGCTTCCTGTCCTATTCGCCTCTGATCCTCGATGTCATGTGCAGCGGACTGCGTATAGGTCGCCCTGCAATTCACACATTGCAGTAATGTCTCTATCTTTTCTATGATAAACTAGTTGGAGGAGCGGGCAGTGCACAACATACTAATCAGCTCGTACCTTGACCATAGGGAGCGGGACACAAGCCCCCGCATGCCTTAGGACACCACACAGCTTCTCTTGCATCAATTCCGGCATGCGAGCATAGCGCACATGCGCAGGTGAAGTTATATGTCTCTTGGAGCGACTGCTGACGCTGGGGGGCGGGAAGGGTTGTGTCAATATATGCGGTTAGTACCTGAAAAGTGAAAATGTGGCCATTAAGAAAG
>QFFB01000313.1:945-40951 GCA_003316465.1 Ramaria cf. rubripermanens
ACCACCTACCCCACAAACATCATTACCCGATACAACACCAGAGCCGAATGTGCAGGCGCATGCCCCACAGATCCGACGAAGCACACGAGTCACGCAGCGGCCCGATTACCAACAACTAAATGATCCAAGCCACACAGATCATGCTTACATAACAAATGAAATCATTACCGAACCCGAAAACTATAGAGAGGCGATATCACGGGATGATGCGCCAATCTGGGAAGAAGCGATGAAAATAGAAATGGATCAGCACCGGGAAATTGGCACATGGGAAATTACGGAATTACCACCGGACCGAATAGCCATCGGCTGCCGATGGGTATATGCCGTAAAAACAAAACCGGATGGGAAATTTGACAAAGGCAAGGCCAGGGTTGTAGCCCAAGGATTCACACAAAGACCAGGGATGGATTACTACGAAATAACATCACCGGTAGTCAAGTTTGATTCCCTACGAGTTCTACTAGCTATCGCAAACACCCTTGATTGGGAAATCGAAATGATGGATGTCAAAGGTGCATACCTTAATTCAAACCTAGAAGAAGAGATCTATATGCGCCAACCCGATGGTTTTGATGACGGATCTGGACGTGTTCTAAAATTACAACAGGCACTTTATGGGCTGAAACAATCAGGATGCACTTGGCCTCAGCGCCTACGTGGCCTATTACTCAGCCTCGGTTTTCATCAAAGCATGGCCGATGAATGTGTCTATATTAGGCAAAATAAGGACTCTACTGAAGTCATATCAGTATATGTTGATGACTTTGGCCTATTTGCCGACTCAAAGGCCGGGATGACAAAGCTCAAGAAAGAGCTTCATACCAAATTTCCTATGACAGAATTAGGAGAAATGAAGAAAATACTTGGCATTAGAATTGAAAGGGACAGGGAGCATGGAACTCTAACCATGTCCCAGGGACATTACATTGATATCATACTTGCGCGGTTCAACATGACTACGGCACACTCGGTATCGACCCCATTACACACAAAAGGCAAACTCAATGCGCCATCCGATCAATCAAGGCCAAGCGCAGATGTGCCTTACGCCAAAGCAATTGGATCACTAATGTATGTGGCACTTAGCACACGACCAGATCTAGCATTTACGGTACAACACCTCAGCCAATTTACTACTACATACGGAGCCGAGCATTGGACGGCAGTTAAACATGCGCTCAGGTACCTAAAGGGATCACGTGATAACGGAGTAACTTTCACGTGAGATACTGGTCTCGAACTTGAGATATTCGTCGATTCCGACTATGCTAACAGGGCGGATGCACTATCTATCAGTGGATATATTGCCACTTTAGGGGGAGGACCCATTGCCTGGAGTTCCAAGAAACAACGAACGGTTGCCTTATCTACCACGGAAGCCGAATATATAGCACTAACCGAAGGTGCCAAACAATTGATCTGGCTACGGCGTTTTATCCAGGAACTTGGTATAGACCAAACACAGCCTACATCACTAAGATCCGATAATCTAGGCGCCATTACATTATCACATGACGCAACATACCACGCGCGTACGAAACATATCAATGTGGTGTACCACTTTATCCGAGAGAAAGTGGCTTCTCACGAAGCATCACTTACATACGTAAACACAAAGGACAACAAGGCGGATATACTTACGAAAGGATTGAATTTACATCAACACCGGTATATAATGAGTAAATTAGGGATGTGGGACTTCTCGCTGAGGGGGAGTATTAGTAATAAGGATAAGTCAGCCGTGGAACCAACACAGAGATTCGAGAACGAGCACGAACCCGGGACTATGGTGCGCCGGCACGGCCCCGAGCGGCAGCTCGAAGAATATTAATAATAACATAAATATTTGCCATAGTATAAAAACCAGAGGAATGAGAGCATAAGAGAATAATATATTATATTTTATAACTCCTTCGTTCTACAGAAAATGGGAAATATTAATCTCAAAATATATGGTTACAAATTCATACAATTTTTGTAGAGAAAAACTCAGTGTATACAAAATATGCCAGTTGAAGTAAATGGGTTCTGGAACATGCAAATCTCCATGTATGCTCTTGGTAGTGCAGAATTATCTTGGTATATGTACCAAAAATAAAAACTACCACTTATATTGAATTTTATTAACCCCATGATATCTCTGGGGGATAAACTTTTGTTGCCTCTCTCTGGACCTCGCAGGAGGCTATCAGAAAGAGGAATCAGTGATTCCAAGTAATATTTCATGTATCTACTTTATAGAAAGAAGAATATGCAGCACTTGACACAACATTGGAGTAACTACTATCACCAATCAGGATGTGGATCACTTTCCTCATTTTATTAATAAATAATTAAGTATGATCAATTCCAAGAATGTGCACATGCTGCAAAGGCAACAACTCAACTCCAGGTGCAATGAAATTGCCGTCGATGAAACCAGCTGGAGAGACGGAATTCTATGTATGTGGTACTATTCGGGATGCCCGCCTTGTGCACTGATTAGTGGAACATAGAACATGCTTACCAGTCTACAGTAATCATGGTCCGTCGAAGTCAATTCGAAGTCCAACGCCGTGTGAGTGCCATGCATAACCCAGATCACGGCAGGCGCTCAGCTCCCAGGAGGACTGAGAGTACTGCAGGCCCCACCCGTGATACGTTCTTGCAATGCTCAACTATGTTGTAGGTCTTACCGGGTGTTACATAATTCGTCCATTGAGCTCTCGTCATACCTGTAAAGCCAACGCTGAGTCATCAGTGGTTTTGAAGTCTTATTCAAAATAAGGGTCACTGCCTTCCATTAGGGAGTCATATCCACAGCGGATAGGTTGGGGCGATATGCATTAGTGACCTTAATTCACCAAGGCCGCAGCGTTTCGTAACAAATTGATCCGTTTCATAACTCAAGTGAGGTTCGTGCATTATTTCTTTTTGTTTCCTTCAAGTTTCTCGCAGCGCTCAGTATTCTCCCCACATCCCGAAGCTAGCTACCAATGCCATCCAGCCACACGGCGACCTAGGTCTTACCTTGCGCATTCTTATGTCTGCGCCCCATTTATCTCTGCTTTCTCCCTCTTCATCCGGCGCTCCTTCCCCGCTTGAGATTCGCGTCCCAGGAATGTCATCCGGCCCTGCGAGTGTAAGCATTAGTATCGAATTCAGCGTAGAGTCAAGTCAAGTTGATAGGGTGAAGTGGAGTGGAGTAGATATATTCATCACGAGGTAATGAAGGTGTGAATCAGATGAGATAAGTATGGACAATAATAGTAAGCCCACCTCGCGCCACTTGAGAAAAATTAGCGTGATGATGACCGCGATCCAGTAGAACACGTAGGAAAGCACGGTGCCGATTGTGGCACTATTTGTCCAGCCGAACTATGTGCGTCGGAATAAATTAACATGAGTACGCGGGAACGTGGGAGAATCAAGACGGTGCAGCGATGAAGAGGTGAGCGATGTGGCGAGTGAGCAATGGATACCATTTAGGAGTGAACACAACCCACCAATCCCGCAAATATATTCCACCCCTGCGGATCGAGGTTATTCTCTGGGTTGCAGCAGTCGAGGTGCCAGACATTCCCCACGACATTGTAGGAACCAGGGCCATCGCCCCCCAAATCGTCAACTGCTGCTCCAACACTATTTTACAGGGTGGAGATTGTGTGCGAAATAAGAGGGAGGTCACAAGGTCATTGAATAATCAGATACCGGGGATGAAAGTGGGAGACAGAAGGCGTGACGAAAGAACGTGAGGAAGCTAACGGCTGAACAACAGAAGAATACTCACAAACGAACAAACGCATCCTTCTCAAGGAATCCGGTACATTTGGAGAAGAGTCCTGCACCGATGAGGAGCAAGAAGTTGGTCATTACAATTAGGAAGACCGAGAGGCCTGCGGTTCGGTCAGATCCCGGGAGAGGGTAGAGAGGGATAACGAAGTCATCGATGGGTGCAGTGATGAAAATAATCCGGTAATTCAGAATCAATCACAGGAAAACGAGAACCACGCACTAGTACGCGACGAGAATGCGTATATGATGTACCCTACGACGAGGCCGCAGATGATGCCGACAATAGCGGCAATAGGTATTGATTTAGCCGATTGGCCGAGAGCGACCTGGTGTATCCGGCAGGGGATAGTACAGGGTGATGGATAGCGTGATGTGTGTATGCGTTAGCGTGCATATTTGGCGTTATGCGCGTGTAAATAACAGGGGAAGAATGGCGCGGCAGTAAATAACAGGAAACGAGGAAAACGGCAACCCCAAAAGGACTCACGCCCCCTACAAAAACCATCGCCTCCATACCTTCCCGGAGCAGCGTTACGAAAGGAAGGATGAAAAGAGCCCACTTTCCGGCGAGGGTGCTGGCATCGACGTCTGAGGTAAGGTGTCCGCAGGGGGCGTTGGGACGTAAAGGTGAGATAATCCGTTAGCAGGTCAGGAACAGAAGGCAACAGGTTGTCAGCATGACTCGTATAGAGAAAGGAGAATAGATGAAAGAGATGAAGACGATTATGAAATTCAAATCGGATCATATAAGAACTAAACGGGGTCAAGATATCTGTCGAAAGAGAACAATGAAACGACCACGTATGGCAAAAATATTATCCATATATGTCATGACTCACTCTTTCCATTAAAAGTCTGCTGCAGCTTCACCTTCCATTTTGCCTTCGCGCGGTCCATCTTGAGCATAGTGATACCCATAACGAAAATCAGGATTGAGCTGTGAAGGTGGAAGGGTGTGAATTTTAGTTAGCACGCGAACGTTGAAGGGAAACACATAGAATGAAGAGACACCGAAGAGAAAAAGGATTCAAATGAAAGGGAAAGACTCGATGCAAATGCAGAGGCAAATGCGAAGCCAAAACTCACGCAATCAAACTAAAAATACCCTCAACCAAATTCTCACTCTTCGCCCACAGATCTGAAGCTTGAGTGAACCAGACAGCTATGAAGGCCGCGCCGACTGAAAGTGAAATTATAAAGCCAGCCAGGGAACCGAAGAAGATCTGCAAGCGAAGCTTTCGCACGAGACGTTTATTGGAGATCTCCTCGTCCCGTGTGTCAGGCTCCGCGGGTGTCGAGCCCTTTTCTTGGGGAGTGTTGTTGCCAGATGTGAAGTCCTTTTCGTGTTCGTTTCCGTTGTTGTATGGCGTCTCGCGTTTCGTCTCAGTAGGTGATGCTTTGTGGTCGGTGACCGTATCCTCCTGCGAGGTGCGTGCGGGGTGGTGTGTGGAGAAGTTGTCCCCGAGAACGATCTGCTCGACGAGCCCCAGGAGGACTGAGACGATGATTGACGCCTCGAGTGTCTCGCGGAAGATGATGAAAAAAATGGGAATACTGAAGAGGCTGCCAGCCATTGCGGAGGAGTAGCGCGAACAGAAGGGAGACCTGGAGAGAATTAAAAACCCAAAGGGGTTGTAACTTATAAGAAATGGCGGATCAGGCAGGGTCCAAAAATGGACGCTGAAGATGATCTGATAAGAGATATCTTATCGCGTCGGAGATGGATCATGTGTCATAATCGGCTCCGGTAGTACCCGAGCTTCTCTGTTCAATCTAATAAATGGTGGCACCACCACCAATCGTCGCTGCTTGATTTTTCTGTGTTGCGTCCTATTAGGCTACATTACAGGAACGGCGATACTCCCCGTGTACTCCTGACCCTGAAGTTGAAAGATATCAGATTAAAAATCTGATCTGATAACAACCCCAAATTTATCCCATCATCTGATATTGCACAATCAGATTAGATATAAACAAGTTTTGCGCGTCCGTTTGTCCAAGCAATGAGGCCTTCACTCCTGCTCCCACTGCTTGCCCTCCCCTGCGGTAGCTACGCCGCCCTCAAGGAAATATGGTACGCCACCCTCTTTCCAAATGCCATGTTTCCTAACACCCTCGCGCCCCAGGTGGAACATAACCTACACAACCGCCAACCCCGACGGTCTCTTTCCTCGACGGGTCATCGGCGTGAACAATACATGGCCGCCGCCGCCCATTGAGATATCCAGCAACGACACCCTCCGCGTGCATGCCATTAACGGCATCGACGCCCCGACTAGCTTGCACCACCATGGCATGTTTTTCAACAGGACAAGCTGGGCGGATGGGGCTGTGGGCGTTACGCAGTGGTGCGTCTGCTGTTCGACTTGCTTTCAAGGTCTGCCTGAATACATGTTATGAATGTAGTGGTATTCCTCCCGGAGCCGAATTCACGTACGAAGTCCCTGTTCAGGACTGGAACCAGTGGGGGACCTATTGGGTTCATGCCCATTCCAAAGTGTGTGTCTTGACTGCGTGCCTACTCATCTCCTCTCATACCTCCATGCACATTGTGCCGCCTCATATTTCCCCAGGGTCAATATGTCGACGGCCTCCGCTCGCCCTTCTTAATCCACAATGCAGCACCAACGGGTGAGGTATACGCTTCGCACTATGATGATGAGTACACCGTCATACTAGGAGACTGGTGAATACTTTATCTTCTCTTTTCATGTGCCTGTTTTTCTTTCCCTCTCTTTCTTTTGGCCATTCTTTTTTCAAAAGTTGAGGTCGCTTGTGTGTGAAATTGTTCTTTTACCTTCCGTTTTTCGCATTCTTTTCTCGCCTTGACCTCACCCTTGCAACACGCTAGATAATGTTCAATTTTTTTTCCTTCTAATCACCCAATACTTTCCCATTTGCTAAGACCCCTACCCAGGTATCACAATCAACACGATGACCTCTCCTCCCATTTCCTGAGTCGAAGGAACCCCCGTGGTGCGGAACCTGTTCCAGGTAAGTCGACTTTTCAGGGACTCGTTTGTTATTTCTTCGCTATTTCTTTTGTCAACCGTCTTTAGTGACCATTATTTCGCATTGCCTGTTCCGAGTTCCCACTGGCCAACTATTTCTGCCTTTCATTGTCCGTTTGCTCAGCTGTTCTTACTACGCCATTTTCTGTTTACTCTGGATATCAATTCGAGTCCTTCAAGTCCGTCCTAGAACCATCATATACGCTTCTCCACTTGCTCCCGTGTTTTCGTATTCCCCGACTTTCATCCATGCTAATTCATATTCGGCCATCCCCCATAACATTAAATCTCTTCATTCCTTGCCACACGCCATTTCGGCCAAAAATTTTCTGTATCTGGTACCTGCTGCCCCTCCTCTCGCTCTGATTCCGCTATCGACTTTTCCACCAACAATTCACGTCCATCTCTCACCTCATATCCTCTGCTGACTCACCTGCGCCCTAGACTCTGCCCTGATCTACTTCACCCACAACGGCACCTATCTCCCGCCTGCCCCCTCTACTACTGCTTCCACCGTCGGATTCAACGAAAACGCCACTCTCGCCTTTGCTCCTGGCAAAACATACCGCCTGCGCATCGTGAACACGAGTGCGTTCTCAATGTTCTACTTTAGGATTGAGGGGCATGACATGCGTATTATTGAGGTTGATGGGGTATGTGGGTTTTCGTGCCATTTATCGTCGTCTCTTTGTCTATATGATTTATTGCGCGCAAACTAACGCAGCCTCATTCACCTACAGACAGACGTCCAAGAATACCCCACCTCTCTCATTGCCATCACCGTCGCACAACGCTATTCGGTGCTTGTTACTGCACGGAACGACACCAGCGGTAACTATGTCATACATGCGGATTTGGAGTGAGCGGCGATGTTTTGTATTCATTCGACGGGATGACATGCTCACTCGACCATACCTACTACGTACCCCTTTTTTCTCATCACAGTACGAACATGTTCGACAAAGTCCCCGCCGCTCTGCAATCGAACGTGACGGCATCTATCACGTATGATCCTGCGAGTCCCTTGCAGCCTACGACGGATGTTCAGGTGAGTGGTGTTACGAAACATGCTACGTCGACATTTACAGCTCCTAACTTTGCGTCCAACCACCCAGGCATACTTCGACGTCAACGACACCGCCCTCATCCCCATCGCAGTCGATCCCGAGCTCCCCCCTCCAGATAGGATCGTGGATCTGAACGTGTTCTTTAATACTATGGATGATGGGACGAACCGGTGAGTTGTTCATCCGTTCCATTCCACATCGACAGCGCCTTCAGCGCTCTCTCCAAATGTTCGATCCAACTCGCTGATAGTCACAACCTCCAAGTGCAATGTTCAACAATGTCACCTACAACTCCCCCCTCACGCCCAGTCTTCTTACTGAGCTCTCCATGGGGAATGATAGTACCAATGCTGCAGTATATGGTCCACAGGCATTTGTTTTACAGTTTAATGAAGTGAGTTCCGGCTGCTGGTCGTTCTTCAATGGGCCGTTAATGCTGACGTGATATGAGTAGATTGTGGAGATTCGGGTACATAATTGGGATGTAGGTAAACATCCGTTGTAAGTGCGCGCCTTCTCTCTCGCACGTGCTACTCACCTTCCCTCCACCCAGCCACCTCCACGGCCACAAATTCCAAGTGGTCTACAAATCCACCGACGTTACGTCTGACGACCCGACTATGAATCCCCCGGTCGGACCTGAGGGCCAAGCGAATCCAATGCGTCGTGACACGATCGAGGTGCCTTCGCTGGGAACTGCATTTTTGAGGATCAGGGCTGATAATCCTGGAACATGGCTCTTCCACTGTAAGTGGTATAGTTTTGGTGCCGACCTGGTTTTAGATATACTGATGAGGTGGGTGTAGGTCATATCGAGTGAGTGGGATTTGAAGATTGTGCGGTACACTGTGGAGGCGACTAACGTCGTGCATATGTACGTAGGTGGCACCTCGACGCCGGTCTCGCTGTCACATTCCTCGAAGCCCCCGTCGAAGCCCAGCAAGTAATCCAGCTCCCCTCCTACGTACCCTCACAATGTGCTGCTCAAGACCTCCCCTCAAGCGGCAACGCCGCAGGCCACAACTCCACCACTGATTTATCCGGACTCACCATCGGTCCCTTCCCCCAACGACTAGGATGGCACCAGCGCGGAATCAGCGCGATGGCGGGGTGCGTGTTAACAGCTGTTCTTGGAATGGTGAGTGTGGCGTGGTATGCATTTGGGGGACAGATTTCGGATGAGGAGATGGAGGCTGAGGCAAGAGCGGAAGAAATGGCTAAGGAGGCGAAGCAAGGGGCAGCGAAGGGGCTCATGAAGAAATTTGAGGCGTGGCGCGCGAGATGAATGGAAGGGTGAAAAGAAGCGGAGGTAATGGTTATGTGAGAGCGAGATATGTTGGAGTTGGGGAATATGCATCGTTTGGTTTTTGCTTGAGAACACCGAGGAAAATCTGTATGTGAGAAAGAGCCCCATTGCCGGCTTCTGCCTCATGTGCGGTGGCACATGACCGTCGGCTTGAATCAGGACGGCTGTTAGATACTTATAGATAGTTACTCTTCCCGACAGAAGCATAAATTAGCATTGAACTAAGGGCTTATTCATTTTACTTTGGTTTCTTACGTCACGAAAGTTATGTACGCACTGAAAATCATCGCTGTGGGATATGCATATAATGAGCCCTATCATAAGCCTATCATATACCTTAGCTCCACCGTGATAACTTTGGACCCATACAAGCCTATGAAACAACGGAGGCATCTCATCGAAGTAGGAAAGTATAAAAGATAGTGTGAAGATAATTTCGATGGCAGTGAAAAAGCTCCTCACATGTAGCTGCAGAATCAGGATTAAGACTCCAGGATACAATTCTGGTTCCTTGGTGCTTTGACTGTACGCTATTTCCGTTGCTGTCTCATTTGTCGCACCATCTGCCCACTGTGAAACCAAAAGTATGACTGACATAGATGTAACAGAACTGAGTCGACAACAAAAATATGTTTCACTAGCAGTGACTATATTGACGGGAACAACACCCCCCCTATATATCAGGAGATTTGTCTTGTAGCAAGATTTTTATAGCTTACCAGATTCCTGTGATCATTATTGACCTGGTAAGAGTACAGACACAGACTGTGCATGCTATAGTTTCGGCGAGGGCCGTGAGAGTTAGTCATTATCCATCCAACGCACAAGCCTGAACCAAGGAAGAAATTCAAGGTAAGGCAAGGAGGGGCGAGATAACGGAGAAATGGCGTGGGGTGGGCTGGATAAGCCTGGAATGTGTACGACTGTCATGAATTGTTCGAAACCTCATCCTTTGATCGATAAAGGTCACGTAGGAACTTGATTCGCGTCATTAGTGGCTGTTATTGTTGGTTCCTACAAGTCGGACATACGTCATCTCCACAGTGGATTACCTCAGATACACTAGGTACACTGTACTGATACGACCCTACACCAGCGAGAACGTACTACTGGTATAGGTAATGCACAGTCGTTACACAACTACTGTGTGCGACTGAGAGAGAACTACTGGTATAGATTCAACAGTTTCAAATCACATCCCGTGGCCATGTGAGCAATTTTGTCATAAAACCGTCGCTACATGGGCCAGAAACATTTTATTCCATGGGAAATCAGCGCACGGAGCACGTCTACAATAGGTAGACAGATGGCAGGGGCAGCCAGAGACATCGCCGGGTCAAATACTACAGATGGAAGGAAAAACAGTGACGAAGCCATTAGAACCCTCAAAATCACGTGACCATCTTGATGGCTTGCAAATGCTGCATGTGGAACCTGGAAACTTGTACTTTACTAAGTGCCTAGCTTCAAGAATCATTCCACTCCTATGAAGTATTTGTTTTCGTAAATTTAGAATCATTCATAGTCCTTTCAAAGCCCCCACTGATTACCCCCTCCGCACCGTATAGGCCCTTCGATTATCCCCAGCAGAATTATAATCAGTATATCATCTCTGTTACGATGGGCTTCAAGCCATGCATTATGTGGTTTACGTTGAACCTCATGTATACAGAGACGCCGCACGCCATCTGACGTGCTCAATGCTCCGGATTTCAATTCGCCATCCCTCGCACACTCATAATGTTTATGCTTGCAATATTGCACCCTTGTTATCACTGAGTACTGAAACTTTCCCTTTCCCATGCTGCTGTCATATCCGGGTTTTGGCGTCCCCGGACAGGTCAGACGACTGCCTGCTTGGATAAACGCCACTGTAACACAGAATGATGTGCTGCTCTTATCTCTAACGCAATCAACTCACACCCTTTATTAAATACTTGATGTAATCCCTTATGCAGAAGAAAGGACGTCTCAGAGCTCAAGCCCTTGCATATTTGCTCTCCGAATACATCCTACCGGTATGTCTGACCTAGAACCCGAAGCTCTCAATCAGCTACCATCATCGGTCCAAGAATATGCATCCTCTCATACCACCTCTGAGAAATATGACAACCATACATCGCCACCTTCTCCGACTTCTCCGTCCATTTCGAAAGTCAGTAACGGGGTTGGAGTCACCGCATCCTCTACCAGCATAGGAAAGGCAGATCTAGCGCCAGCTGAGACCTCTGCTACACATCTCACTGATTGGCTGTTTCGGAGACACTTGCTCAAGCCATTAGACGAGGATGCGATTGCAACACAGGTGCACTCGATCCCTTTCACCTTCAAAGACCTCAACGGAGCTCTTAACTTCTTTGTTAATCCGTAGATTTCGGTATACGACGATTCCGTATTAGCACCTCATTACCAGCCCAACCCGGCCTACGAAAATTTGCATAGGTTCGATCCGGCCGCGAGGTGGTCCTACCGCGAAGAAAAGGTACGAGGTGATAAAGAATATGTAATGCTCCAACTCATCAACTTCGTTTATTGGTCACACCTCTCCTCGGCTTTTTTATGCTCAGGCACTAGTACGAAAGGTGGACTGGCGTGTCATGCTCTGGGCTGCTATTTCTTTCTCAGCACTTAACCTTGACCGGGGCAACTTATCTCAAGCCAACAGTGATAATTTTCTAAAGGACATCCACCTCACAACCAACGACTTTAACCTTGGAAATACTTTGTTTAGAATCTCATTTCTATGTGCTGAACTCCCATCCCAGTTGGTTTCAAAACGCCTGGGCCCAGACCGCTGGATCCCTATCCAGATGTGTATGTGGTCAATCGTAACTGCGGCACAGTTCTGGCTCTCGGATCGAACCTCGTTCTTGACTTGTCGCGTTTTACTTGGTTTTATTCAAGGAGGCTTTATCCCTGATCTGGTTTTGTATCTCAGCTGTAAGGAAACTATTAGCCTGGTTCGTATCCTCGTGACTGATGCACCTTTTTCTAGATTTTTACAAGAAAACAGAACTTCCTCTCCGTCTAGCATGCTTCTGGGCATCTTCAAACGTCTCCACAGTGGTCGCCTCATTCCTTGCGTTTGGAATCTTGCGGATGCGGGGAGTTCTTGGAAAGGCAGGGTGGAGTTATGCTATGCTTCCTTCGGTACCGCTATATTCGCATCTAATTCAATTCATGTAAACAGGTGGCTGTTTCTGATTGAGTGCGTGATTACACAATGTCTCCTTTCATTAAGTGCATAAATAATCCGTTACCTTCCCAAGAGGCCTGATCACGCTTTTGATCGGAATTGCGACATTTTTCCGCATGCCCCCGTCGCCGACACAGACCAAATCATGGTTCCGACCGGAGGGCTGGTTTACAGAACGTGAAGAGACTATCCTTGTCAACAGAGTCCTCAGGGATGACCCAACTAAGGTTTGTTGATCTTCATGTCGGGGAAGGGGATAGTCCTCATCAATGAGCAGGGTGACATGCACAATCGTCAAGGCCTGAGTATTAAACGCCTATTTCAAGCCGCACTGGACTATGATTTGTATCCGATTTATATCCTTGGTGTGATGTTCGGTATCCCAACAAGTCCTCCAGCTACATACCTTACACTCAGCTTGAAGAACCTCGGGTACGCCACATAAATCATCAGTTCTTATTCATTACTTATCTTTACATCGTACATCTGGATGATGCATGCACATCAATAAGCTTTTCTACTTTCCAGACGAACCTTCTCACAATCCCCTCCACGATTGTGGGGATGGTCACCTTGTTTGGCATTACCTTGGTTTCTGAAGCTGTTAACAGCCGATCTCTTGTCTCCATGGCGGAAGATCTCTGGGCACTTCCATGTCTGGTGGCCCTGTACCTCTTACCTGCACATCCTAACCCTTGGACCTATTATGTTTGTCGGTGCCTATTGTCGCTTTGCATCGTCACTAATATGTCGCCCATCCATCAGACTGTTGCAACTGTGCTGTTATCATATCCATATGTAAAACACGTCATATTATATTATTGCCTGATCCTGAAGCTGATAGTCCCCGTATAGACCCATGCCATTCGTAAGTCACACTCCAGACATGGTTCACAAATCTTGCTGCCCGCAGTATTAATAAACGCGCTGGATTCATTCAGAAGTTGCCTGGTGTTCTCGCAATGCTGGCGGGGTTGCCAGTCGTACCGTGAACGCGTCGTTGTATAACATGTTTGTTCAAGCTTCTAACGTAATATCTGCCAACATATATCGTGCCGATGACGCCCCACGCTGTAAGATCTTTCAGTTCTCCCATGCCGACCTATGATGAACATTCTCTAACAGACCAGCGGGGAAATCGCACCCTTATTATTATCTGCTGCGTGAACCTACTCGTTTTATATCCAGGCACTCGATTGTACTACAGGTGGCGAAATTCACAGAGAGATGCAAAATGGAATGTCATGAGTCCTCAGGTGCATGATGCATTACACATTATATGAACGGTTACACTTTTAAGTCTAACCTCCCTGCTTCTGTGACGTTTAGGAAAAGGCCCAGTACCTTTCTACGACCACTGACCAGGCGAACCGGCGATTGGACTTCCGCTTTGCATACTGATAACAATTATCTCTGGCGTGTTGCGTACAAGAATTCACTCTCCACCTGGGGACGAGAAAGAATTATATTCCAATCTTTCCCTATAACCATCTGTACTGATGTCTCTACGACTTTCTTATGTTCCTTTGCCGTAAGGCTCTGTCACAGCAATACTTGAAGCCACACCCTAGGTATCCCAAGCTAGCTAGCATGGCGAATACGTTATGCACAACAATGCTGTTAACATTTTGACTACCAATAGCTATGAGACTGCTATATTCGACATCACGATGTATGGAATGAAGTTCGTTTTAATAACTATGTCAGAATATTCGTCAAAGAAAGCGGGGTTGCGTTACATGAGCTAGCGGTCCCTCGTGCTGGGCTGAAGGTTTTGGAGCACATCCGAAATTCAAAGAATTGTCTCAAGCAATATGAACTTTGTATCTTGAACAGTGTATCTATCACACCTTATGGCGTCCGAGCGGTCGACAATTATGCTGCTTGACCACAAATTTCTTCCCTTAATCCAATCGACTGTAAGCACCCAACAACTAATGGTGCGCATGAAGGCAGTCCGAATATTCTGCATTCATGCAGCTATCGTCCAAAGTTATACATCTGTTGGCTGAGAGCTCAACAAGTCAAAGGCCAAAGGCTACTGATGTCCATACAACACGTCGCAGCCGGTGCTTAATGGAGGAATGCTCTGTAGGCAGCACGCCAGGCTTCATCACCCTTACTTTCAATCACATCCTGCTTTCGATCAGAGATGGTGAGTCTCGTAGAATAATATGGCTTACATACACCGTGGCAAGGAATTATTTTTTCAATATCCCAAGCAGCAACAGTCTTTGCGTCTCGCTTCATAGCCCTGTTAAGATAAAAACAAGACATGGTTTACCCGCCAGGCCCACAGGTGGTCAGAAATTCCCAGAATGATCTGTCAATGGAATGACAAAATAACAACGCACTCTACATCGACTGAAATCGCCCGGAGGAACTGCCGGTGTAGCCATTGATATGGACTCAAAGTCAATGTGAGGAGAAATGGCTTATGGTGTTGCTTAGAGTACTTCCGCAAAAAATTCCCCAGGGGGTGAATATAATATAGTAAGGTGGCGACGATAGAAACACACCTGCTCAGTCGCTGGAAGGTTGAGGAGCAGATCAGCTACGATGAGAGTTTTCGTCTGCATGTGGTGAAAAGCGACGTCTTTGTTCCTGAAACCGGGGAAATAGCTGAAAGACCTTAGATGATATTATTTTTTGAACTCGCGTGGGTATTGCGTACCATGCACTGATCTGATAGGTCCAATTCATAAGTCTGGGAAGACACAATACGCGCACACAAACCTCATCTTCGTATCCATACTTTGTCTCTGGCGGGTCGTGTCCATAAGCTAATAACAGGGGCATATAAGCAACTGGTATTGAATTATATCATGCGAGGTTCTGACCTCCATCAAGCTTCGGGCATTTCTCCTTAGTAAGAAGAGGCTCGACTCCGATAACTTTTGCAGACGGATAAGCTTTCTTATAGTCATCTAGCGAACGATTTGGCATCAGCAAAGAAGTCGGAGGTACAATTATTTGATGCACACCGAGAAATAGCCAATGCAATGCGTCAGCACCAGCAATGTATCTTGAATGATGCAGTGTTATATATAAATAGCAAGCTATTAGCAGAGACTCACTTCACAGTTCCCAGCTCATCCAGTTTCGTTTTCGTGTCTGTATCGAGTGGAGTAGAAGCCAGAACCCATACGTCACCATTTCTGAGCCTAACTGCGGTGGACCTTCCTCCAATAGGCAAAAAACCTCTTGCAAACGGACTTGTTGGATCGGGAAGAGACAAACAGTCAGAGACATCATGGCAATTTGGACATGACGAAGTTAAAGGCTACCGAGAGAACGTCCACACATTCTGAGCAATCTACCACGATAGCGACATCAAGTGATAAATGATTAAGAAAAATACTTGTTTACCTGTCTAATCACGGTGTCTGACATGGTTTGAGGGTCAGGGCCAACAATGACGTTTGTCACAGTCACAGACAGTCGTAACCTCTACAAAGCAAGGAACAGCTGTCCTATGAACTTGAAGTTATAATTAATAGAATAAGCAACTATGGACAATTCGACGTTTGTCGTTTATAAGCAATATGCGGTCGTAACGCGTCCAGTTCTTTATGTTACTGTAATTTCTTCAAGCCCATACTTATGCGATGCGGACCCTGCATCCGCCCTGCGCTATATACCCCACTACCACCCATTATATGGTAACATCATCTGAGTCGCCCTCACCGACTGCAACATAGCCTCGCTTGATCGGTGAAGCGACAATCGAGGCATCTCAATTAGTCTGCCTTGACTAGCCGGACTAACCTGCATGCTCAGGAGGATTAACAGGCGGATATCGGTGATGAGACCTTGCGAATATGTACCTGACGATGCAGGGTTCACAGTAAGACGATCAGAGTGACAAAAATGGATGATTAACGAGATACAGGAAGGTGTGCAAGAGAGGAGGCGGCCACGGACGAAAACAAGACGAGTAACACCATACACAAGAGGGTTATACAAACGACTACATCATGGATGGATTCTGCAGCACTACCAGTAAATATCGTGGATCTGATTGAAAATACATTAGAATACTAGCTTCATAACAAGAGGATAAACTCACCTGGAGAAATGAGCAACTCATGACGATGTGTCCTGATCCTCATGAAACGCACTTCATCCTATACCAAGCCACAAGCATGTTACCAAATACGCTCAAACTAGCACGGTCAGAATCCCACTTACTGTATCCCCACCCCCAACTTCTTTTAGGCCACTCGTACACGACTCCACGATCCTCTGCACTGCACTCGCGTACTTCCGCCCCTGCTCGCCCTCGAACACTACGCCAGCATGGCGAATAATGCTCACAGGCTCAGACTCCGCTCGAGACAAAACGAGGTATCCAAGGACAGAACGGTGAGAGATAAGCGTGGTAAGGGTTTGTTCGAGTTCTGGTGGTGGCGTTGAGTTGCTCAATGGTGTGGCCTGTGCTGTAGAAGACAGCGAATTTAGGGGTGGGGATGACACAGACGCCGATGTAGAGGTTCCCTGGGATGGCTACGAAACTCCGGGATGTTGTTAAGATTCTGTCGATGTATTTGAGAATGAGAAGCTCACCATGGTCCAAGAATTGTGTAGTCGGAGTTTGAAGGGACCAAGGTGGCCTCTTTTGGAGAGACTAACTTATGGACAAGTAATGGGTGACGAAGCCTATCCTATAATGACGTAAGGTGCACGCCTTTCCTGATGCTTACCGCTGCCAGACACGAGCCAAGTATCGCCAGTGATTCGCCGCTCCCTGTATCGCATCAACGCAAGATTTTGAGCATGTCAACATATCATGGAGGGAAACACAGATACAGAACTAGCTCTATTGAAGGTCTCCCGTAAATCTCATCTACATTGACGCTACATACACTGCGGAATATTGCAAGATATTCCCTCTACTTGGGTTTCCGCTAGACGTTGTACAACATGACCACGCACATCAAGGGGCATGGCAGCTGATTGAGCTTTGTAGGTCGATGCACGCGCTCCACACATACCGTCGCCTGTCCCTCCATGAAACCCCCATCCTATCATAACTAGCGCAAGAGCGATTCCATTCCACCACAAGTCATCTGCGTCTCTCGTCGTTCTATTCTGGAAGCTCTCACTATCGCTGAGTTTGATGGCCTCAAGGCCCAGGCATATTCAAGATCATACAGAGTGTGGGGTGTGACAGTGGAAGGTGTCATTGGAGGCCGACACTGATCCAGGGGCTGGTGCGGGGAGTGCGGGGGCTGAGAGGTAGAGGATGTTGTCAGCCATTTGCCTGCTTAAACATTAGGCTTATTTAATTTTTGCGCCAGATAGCACACTGTCGTGAATGCAATGTGTGAGGGTGATTCATGGCCCGGGGTGGGTTATGGTTCATAACTGAGAAGGACACAAAGTTAGCTGGCAGCAGGGTGTGCCGTCGGCTTAACCCATACTACCTCAACAGAGGTCTCCTTGAGGCTGCGTAGGAGCCGATGCTGACACAAGGCCTAGTTCAAATGCATCGAGACCCTGGCAGTGGGACAGATGTTGGCGTGTAGGCTGAAGCCAGGTGGGAATGGCGTTGTATTGTGGATGCGTTATGGTCCTATGGAGGGAGTTGTGGTGGTGTGGGGGTGGATATGGTGGTGTGGCTATGGGTCCATTAGGGTTACGTGTCCAGCGGATAATCTCCCAACGGCCAAGGTTTCCTGCTCTTTTGCAAGCTGGAAGCTGTAACTGATACATTGTCTATAATATGTCAGTGTCTCAAATACAGCACGGGCCTAGGGTACTTTCGGGGCAAACCAGATAGTAATTATCTACCTGGGCAGACGAATTTAGATCTAGATGGTTGATGTTTGATTGGGGTGAGTGATCGTTGTTTGAGCAGTCTGCTGAAGCTCATGCTCCAAGTTGATATGACCAAAGATGCACTGACCCCGTCGGCACACCCTTGATCGATATATATGTGCGCGTATGAAGATTCTGTAGAAAACACAAGGTACACGTCTGAAAACACAAGATATGTAATGGTATTTAATAGGTGCGTCTGTATTGTCTTATTTGAGAACATGCATCACTCTTGCTGGACTCCCAAAGAGGATCCGACCTACGTGGAACAATGCTGAGTACAGACTGACTTAAGTAGTGACTGGCATACCTTCACCAATGTCTCGAGGGATTGCTTGGACGTCACAATCAAATCATTGTCAAGCCTGCCCAACGTATAGCGTATTATTGATCAGACTTGCTGGACGATGCGAAGTAAACACACTTTATTAGCCCTTTCGGAAAGACATTGATGATTGTTGAGCCACCATATGCAAAATACCCTGCATCACAACGATCAGATTCCCGTAAATATGAACGATTTCTTCAACTCACCGAGCTCCTGCCCCCTCTTTACTTTATCGCCTTTCCGAACGGTCCAGTTAATGCTTCCCACAAGCAATGCACCAATGGCCACAAAAGCTATGGGCCTTCCCGTGCGCTCGTGGGTGAGATAAAGGATCGCACGACGGTTGGCAGTGAACACATCAAAGCCTGGCTCATTCACAGCCTGCGGGTTCACCGTATAATACTGCCTGGACCAGAAATGAAGGAATGTACGAAAAACTGAGATTTGATAATACGGACCCGTCGACATCAACGACGTCTCCAACTATGACATCTGCTGGGCTATGAAAACGGTGATAATCTGCTGGGGCTAGGCGGTAGATCGCGAGACTTCCATTCTCGAAGACAGAAATGTCAGAGAGAGTAGTCCCCGGAGTGTGAGTGGCTGAGGGATCCAAAAGGTTCGGAAGAGTAAAATTGCGGCCCTTCACCCTACGGTGTGATTGGGATGGCAGTTTGAACAATGACAGAACACATACCAAAATTCACCTGCATCTTGGATATTCTCAAATACAGTGATTCGGCAGTCGGCCGCACTGCAAAACCCTGAGGGATCATCTGCATTCTCAACAGGTCTCGCGTCGGGTTTAAGTTTGCTGTAAACGAATCAACAAATAACAGCAACCGTTGAAAACAACCTTTACCGATAAAAGAACTCGTTAAAACATTTATAGCCTGTTTTGATGTCCGTAATCAAAAGCTCATCGACCGAGAGTTTGTATGTTTTAATGAAACTGGGTATTGAGGAGACACTCGAAGGGCTATCAAACACTATTCCTTCCTTGATCGATTGCTCCTTCAATTGGGCCTCGACTATTTTACTTCGTAGAAGGAGTGTCTCTACTTTTCCGTAGAACAACAGATGCATTCCAATGCGGGCGTCTTATCGTGTGTTAATTTATCATCGAAAGATAAGACAAAGGCAGCATGCAACTTACAGATAGGCATGCTCTCGAATATTTGTTCGCCCGTTCCTCTAATCGCTACAAAGTTTCCAACGTGATATTCAGCAGCAAGGGTCTCCAGACCGGGGATATATTTTCCAAGCCACGGATGAGATGGAACAGCGTGAACAGGTGTGTGGACTGTTTGAGAGACGTCGTGCGTGCCACCATCGACTACGTTCGTTTCATTGACAAGTTTGTGGAGAGCCCCCAGGAGATGTTCATGGGAAGCATCTGTAGAATAAATGGGCTCGATGCTACGACCAGGAAGATTACAAGATATCAGAACGCACTAGGAAGGTTGTCTGGATGCACAACTTCAACTTTGTTCTGCACAGGCAGGCTGGACATGGGTGTATAGGCGTTGGAAGGGAGCTAGGCAGGGCTCATAGATCATGATCTAAATTAGAGTGTACTGGTGAATAAATAGCTCAATTGCCGTGCTGATCTGCCGAACAGCGCTCGCTTGAACGGAGTTTACGGACTTTGAATCGAACCTAGGAATTGACAACTCCGCATCCGGAGCAGCCACAGGACACTGCCGAAATTAAGCACATCATCTCACCACCTACGGCCATTTCTCTGTACTACTAAGCACCTGGACTCTCATTTGAGCCAACATGGTGACGCCCCATGCCGATAGGACCAACTCTAACATGTTGTTTGCAAATTTTAACCAAGATTTTAGGTGCTTTCCCCTTTTCTATTATGAAGCAAGCACCTGGCTCGTCTAACAACTTGCATCCCAGCTGTATCTCGGTAGGGACGCGGAAAGGGTATAGCATAACTAATTGCGATCCATTCGGGAGGGTTTTCACATCGAGTTTGTATGCATTTTCACTAGATGTTTGCTTAGACTCAAACATAATTCAGACGATGGCGCTCGAGGAATCGTCGAGATGCTATTCTGTACATCTCTTATTGCTCTTGTCGGTGCCGCAGACCAACCGCAGTCCAGTCCACGGAAATTGCAGATCGTCAATACCAAAGTGAGTGCCATGCCCACTGACGTTTCGTGGGCTCATAAATAAGTAGCGTCAATCTATGATTTGCGAGCTCCTCTTTCCTTCTTCCATTCTCGCCGTCAAGCTCAACCGAAAGACACTTGTCATAGTACTCGAGGTTGAGATCTATATTTACGATATCTCCAACATGAAATTGCTGCATGTCATTGAAACAACACCAAATCCAGAAGGTGTGTATCGTCTCATGGCATCCATATAGGTGCTTACCACTATAATCTAGCAATATGTGCTCTGTCCCCCTCCTCCGACTCCTCATATCTCGCTTACCCATCACCCGTCCCCTCGCCGTCATCCGTCACCCGGGACCCTGCCGCAGCAACTCCATCCTCTTCCTCTCCCCAGTCCCAGTCAGGCGACGTCATACTCTTCTCTACTCGCACGCTCACTCTTGCCAATGTCATTCGCGCTCACAAAGCCCCTATTTCTTTCCTTGCTCTGAATTCTGCCGGCACACTTCTCGCCACAGCTTCAGACAAAGGTACTGTCATCCGCGTCTGGTCAGTCCCTGGAGCAGAGAAGCTGTACCAGTTTCGTCGTGGGACACGCGAAGCGCGCATCTATTCCATCAATTTCAATGCCGTGTCCACGTTATTAGCTGTCAGTTCTGCACATGACACCGTACACATATTTAGGTTGGGCGGTCAAGAAAAGAGCAATAAAAATAGCGCGGAGAGAGGAGTAGCCGTGAAAGGTGGTAGCCCGGCAAGTCCAGCTGGGTCTCTTGATAGCCGGGAAGGACCTTCGGGCGTTGAAGGGGGTTACGAGGCATTCATCGACGGAAAGAAAAAGAATGGGTGCGTCTTGACTGATCACATATACCCATCCCCGGCTGATTAAATGCGAGTCTTCAGGTCTTCCCTGCGTGGTCGTTCTCTTCATCTGACACGGAATTTCACATCATCCATGGGTGGCTACCTCCCAAATACAATCACTGAGCTTTGGGAGCCATCACGCGATTTTGCGTTCCTCAAGCTCCCCACAAGTGGCGCGCGTTGCGTCGTGGCTCTCAGTGGGTGCGTGGGCAGATCGCGTGTTTTTCACGATGTTCTGACTCATTGACCATTTAGAACTATGCCTCAAGTGATGGTGGTATCATCTGAGGGCTTTTTCTACTCGTACAATATTGATCTCGAGAATGGTGGAGAGTGCTCCCTGATGAAGCAGTATAGGTTCGCATATGGTTGTCTAGTTCATGGAATCGTGTATTGAAACTGCCTCTCAGTTTATTGGACTCCGGCGACGAAGGAGGTGGAATGGTCGACTAGTCTGATGGCATTTCGTTCACTCAGGTCTTGTATATTGTATTAGTTTGTTTTGACCTTACATTTACGGGATTAATGCTGCGCTACGTGACCAATAATTCTGGTACCAAGACGGTCAAATACGTACCAAGGTTTACTTGCTTACTTGCGTCGTGCTCGACTCAGACGAAAGCGGATGAGATGTACCTCCTTGCCTCCATTGCTTTGCCCTTTACCCCTAGTGTCATCGTTATTTGTGATTCCTAGGGCACGTGACCAATGGGCGCATATTCATGAGTATACTTACCGGTGCGACATGTCACAGGATATTGCAGCAAGATCAGTCCATAGTCCACTTCTACGCTTACCTCTGGAAATCATCGAGTTGATTGTACTGAACGTCGTCGGTCTATCGAATTTATTATCCCTCAGTCTCACATCTAGGGTACTGGCAGGCATCATACTTCCTCGCCACATACAGTATCACACCGTGCGCGCCTCAATACGACATGTTGACACCTGGAAGCATCTAATTCGGAACCGCACGTATGCCCGTAATGTTCGTCATCTTGAGATCATCTCCGACTGGCTCTGGTCCAGAAGTTTCATTGGACCAGTCAATTTCCAAGTGGACCGGATCCTAGACGATGGTCAATATCCCCCCCAGCCCCACGATCCGGCCAGCGCGAGTAAATCATCCCAACTCGAGTATGACCTGTGGAGAGAGCGACTTCTTGTGCTTGCGCTGCACGGCATGTCCAATCTCAGGTCATTTGCTTGGCTTCGTGACTGTCCTCCTATTCTCCCCGGACCTGAGGATATATGGGGTGCACTATATCAGAAAGAGTATCTATCTGATGTAAAGTTGCATGAGAAAGGGTACTATGCACCTACTTATGCACTCTCTCCGCCGCAAGACATTGAAATCAACATCCGCTCCTTCCTCGTCAGCCCCGTTAGTAGCACTTTGAAATATTCGCACATAATTTGATTATTTTTCGTGTAGATTTCAACCACTTTCTTTGGTCTCATCAGATTCGATTTGACATGTGTTCCGATTCCCTTTAAAGATCGCGCCATTATCCTTCCCGTCGTGGACCTACTCGTTTCCCACTGTCCCTACCTGGAGGCAAGTTATGGCCATCATTGAAGCTAATGTCCGTTCTTATGAGTGACGCAACTCCTAGGATCTCAAACTCACGTTCGAATTCACTGGAGCTCATCCATGTTCATATCCAAATGTGGACAATCTTTTCATTCTTGGAAGGTGGCCAAGACTTCGCATATTGCGACTCCAGAACACCAGCGTATCGCCCACTCGCTCGATGGGTATAGCTCTAGGATCTTTCTTCTCCACCAATCTCGCGATCGCGCATCTCGTTTGCTTCCTCCATACAGATGATGAGGAAAGTCTGAGCATCAATCTCCTCCCTAACTGTCTTCCCCACCTGACATTTTTGAACGCGGACAATCGGATGATCAAAGTCATACTTTCGTGCCCGTGTTTACCACCACGACCGCTCGAGAAACTTCAGGGACTAGCCTTGGACAGAGCCTTGTGGGAACAATCCGATTCAAATTTCCAAGGTGTCAATAAGTATGCTTTGCTTGCTGTGAAAATTAGTAGTATCCAAAGAGTCGTCGATCTCCAGCTTCTGGGGATGCTATTTCCTTGCATCGAATACCTTGACCTGGAGGAGATAGACGAGAGCTCAGCAATTTGGGATGAAAACACTGGATCCACTAGGGTACTGTTGATGGTAAGAGATTTATTTCCTTCAATATACCAATGGCACTATTCAGTCTACAGTCGGAGTGGGCACAGAAGCTTCGTTCGTTTCAGAATCTTAGAGCACTATACGGAATCCCCTTCCTCTCGTCGAAGGACTCGGAAGAAGAAAATCAAGCCAGAATCGCATTGCTCGCGGGTTTATTTCCTCGAATTGTATTTCTTGACGACGCGGGGTCGACGTCTTTCCTAGCAATCCAGATAATTCGTGGGGCAGATGGTCTGGCTTGGAGGACAACCAATAGACACTTCGTAGCTTTCAATATTACAGATCCAGAATAATATGATCGAGCAAGGGATGATACTGTAACTTCAGATACAAATAGTATGTCGTACTCATCACAACTTCAAGATCTCTCATTTGGCACCCGCAATTACTCTACTCTCGGCGGTTTAGGTCATCATGCAAGACGCTGCGGCATGCATGACTTGGGGGAACATTGCCATGTCCATGCAACCTTGCTCGCTGCCTGGGTCAATCCGACATAGTCGTATATCCGTGGCGCAAAAATAGATACATAAATAGATATACTCGACAAAGAGTAGCCAAGGTGTCAATTCCGTGCCAGCATCGAACCACAGGAGGAATAATCGTACAGGGGACAATTGATACATTAGATTCCCAATAGATCGAGCAATACATGAGTAAGCATGAAAAGCCACGATAACGATGGCAGATGTTCTACGGCTGAGTTTGAATGATGACCTCGTGTACAATGAATGAGGACCCACAAGGTCATGGCAGATCAGAGAGCGAACTGGAGGAGACGGAGAGCTCCTGGCCCGGCAGGTGATCCGCAGGCGCCAACCCGCCGGAAGGAGACGCCCTAACATCTCCTTCCAGAATTGAGGATGGTGGAATTACGGTCAGGCGGGGGCGTACAGTAGGGTTATGCATCGTCGAGACCGATTTTCCCCTCTCCCTAGGGCTTCCTGGCATCTTCAATGCCCATCATGCAAAGCACTCTTGTCAATAACACGTATCAGAATTCCGACAGTTTACAGTTACTTTACCTTGTTCTGCTTCTTTTCTTTCTCTTCCTTCTTCAATTTTGCGAGTCGATTCCTTCGCATAGCTCGTACCAAGGATATCACGGAAGGGATTACAACAACTAATGCAAGTACCTGCGACCTGTCAGCATACGAACGCAGTCAATTGCATTAGAAGAGAGGATTGCGTACTTGACCAAACCCCCACTGGTTTGTGCCTGGCCATAGCAATTTAGTAGGAACTGGGAAGAAAATGAGCGCCTTACCTGAAACATGTGCGTGCTTTTGATGGACTATTTTCTCTGTTGTAGAGACGAAGTAGGCAAAGATAAAGGCTTGAATCAAAATAATCCCGAAGAAAATTGCTGTATCTCGTAGTCAGTAATGCAAAAGTAGATTGACTAAAAAAACATACGATCCACATCTATCCCCAACCACTGCTGTCGAGATGGGTGTCGTGGTGGATGACGTCTGTGACTCTGGGATATGCTGCTTTTCTTGCGTTTGGGGAGCCCAGAGGTTGTGCTTCCTCTACGGGTACCCCTAGTCGCCAGCTCGAGATCAACCTCTCGCCCCTTATCTCGAATTGAAAGACAAGACATCCCATTTCGCCGCAATGCCATACACTCTGTCAAGGTGACTCCTGTGTAGGCCAACATGGTTACAGATGCACAAACAAGGGCGATAATTCTGCCAGTTGCTAGTGCTGGTACATCAACTCCGAAGAGGAAGATGAATCTGATGTCATAGTTGCAAGGGCTTCTCTCAGAAAAGTGAGCACTCCACGTCCACATCACAATTGTCAATATCATGGAGAGGTAGCCTGCGGCGCTTATGTTCGATAAGCCGATCGACGGTGAGCAAATAACGTACCTTGTACAACAGCAGCAATCTTTATAAGGTTGTCCTTTCCCTTGGAACGAGAATAAGAAGCCAACGCGAGAATTGTTCCGAGGTTAGCAAGCCACGCCAGCTGAGAGACTGATTATGCGAGTGTGCCAAGGGTTGGGCGCGTTTAGCACTGACTCTACTTACGCCACAGTGCGAAGCGCATACCTAGTATTCCTTCGAGAAAGTTCAGGGTCTTTAGTCCCACTTGAACTAAGGCAGCAACTGTTAGCCCAAAACTGTGTGGGACAGCACTCGCAGTTAGCTTGGGTGGAACAACTAAAAGTCGTGCCTACCTAGTCGCAATGAATGTCCATAGCGCATTCTCAGCGTCCTCGTACGATCTATCGACAAGCAAAACTGTGGGGCGTTGAGATAAAGTAAATATGCCAGGTTCACTGATTTCTAGGAAAGGCAACATACCCAAGAAAAAGTTTTGGAAGTAGAACGACAACCGCACGCCTATGCCAGCGACGTCTCCATCGTACTGAAAGACAGTGTCAGTACAATTCGACGTAATACTCGACATCGCTAGGTAAGTGGCAGACACGGAGCATCAATTCAAGTTCTGGCACGAGGCTGTGCCCATTCAATTGGACGCCCTCACATATTACAGCTTACAGTAAGCATCACCCGTAAGCACTAGACGTCGATCCCAGTTGCTAGCGCAGATATCAATTAATCAGAGCCTGGGACCAAGTATCCGAGCTGACCATTGATCATAACGCAATGGATTGTGATGTTTAGTATAAGTCCTAGTGTAACCCAGTACGAGGTCGACGCGCGGTGGATCGAGTGACTTCGACTTTTTTTTACATAAATCCCTATATTTTTCATGTTTCATTACTACTCAATGAACAATCAGCTACCGAATATTGGGGTTGGATCGGCTCATCTAATGTCTGTGGGTCAGAACATGCGCTGGCAAATTCATCAGGAACAAGGGAGTAGTCTATGGGGATCTATGGTCTTCATGTAGTACTCCATAACACCCGATAGTGTCGGCTATCAGCCATAGATATGTCGATTTTCCTTGATGTTACTGTAGAACTTGATTACTTTGAATTACTGTAATGACGCTGGCAACTTGTTCTTTCAAACGGTTGGGCTGATTTCTGCAGCTGTCTGGTACGTATTGATTAATATACTTACTACTATTATATCGGATGCTGAAACCGACGGTCTCGTACGCAACAACCTAGGTAACCTTCATGGCATATATGTATCTCGCCTACCGTGCTTACAACTCCGCTTTGGGCGTTAGTGGCTGTAACGATTGAACAAACACACGTATCTACTCTATCCAAAATTGTTCGTAAGCCCTTGTCATTCTGTAGTTATCTGCGAGGCTGAATGTACTCCTGTTTTTTTTTTCCCACTTCAGACAAAGTCTCAGGCAGTAGGCTATACTGTAGACGTGCCACTAAAATCCCGAGGACTGATGCCTGATAGTCTCCCTCTCGGACTTCAGGGACCAGCGAGAGAGGTCATCTCAGGGGGGCATCCCACTTATGACACTAACGATTGGATGCCCTTTGAAGCCGTCAAGCTATTTACCAATGTTTTCGTATGGAACGAGAAGACAGGAAAGGTATAGGCTCTAGTTCGTTGAATCTCAATGCTAGATGGTATCAATACGCGTAACCTTTTTTTGGAATAGATATTGCTTGGGTTCAAAAAGCGAGGTTTTGGCATGGGATTGTGTGTTTCCAAGGCTTCGCAGATTTTGATCACTGACTTCATCAACAGATACAACGGGTTCGGCGGAAAAGTGGAGCCCGGAGAATCTAGTGTAGAAGCAGCTGTTCGGGAACTAAAGGTTTGTAACCGATTTCTCTCAAGTGCTTTCATGACAGATAAAACGCGCAGGAAGAAGCTGGAATCGACGCCGAACTCACATTTTGTGGAACATTGTTATTCTACTCGGAGGGATACCCATATGCACATCAAATAGGAATATATTCATCTGACGTGTTTCAGGGAGTTCCGGCAGAGTATGTCACTGCACACGCTGCACAACCGTCGATGAAGAATTGACATACATATATCAGGAGTGACGAAATGCGGCCCGAGTGGTTTTCTCTTCCGTCCGAATGTTGTGTGGGTTCCTCTGTGGTTCAGCCTGGAGAGTTCCCCCCGATCCCCTTCGACCGTATGTGGCCAGACGACCGACTATGGATGCCATTACTATTCTCTCGCAGGCGATTCATAGGACGTGTGGATTTAAGGAAGCTGGCTGGATCTGCAGAAAAAACTGAGATGGTAAAGTGGTGGTTCGGAGCAGTCGAGTGATCTAACGAAGACTTGGATGATGTGGAATTCAGGTACATTTTAATGATCTCAAAGATTTATTCAGAATTTCTTGTGTGTTACAGTCCATGGTTATGCTCGTGTAGCCATGCTATTAAAACCCAAATGAAACCTAGCGAACCAACCACATCGCCGACTCCATCGTTTGTCCGAGGGCCTGAAGATGGATCGACAAAGCCTGAAATTACACTTGGCGAGTTATATCTGCTTGCAATAATCCAGGTTGTTTACCGATGTAGAAGTGTTTGGGTTACCCCACCACTTAGATAAATGAACCTCAGATAATTTTTCCAATACAACCGGAATAAGCCTTACCGTGGGGAAAGGGCGAGAGACACCACTTGCTCCAAACACAGCAAAAGTAAGAATAAAGATTAACACTTGTACCCCTCCGTCCAGGGCTCCACCAAGAAGCTGGAAGAACAATCAGAGTCTACCTTGATGTTCTTCTAAAACAAGAATACATACGTAATTGAAATTACGATACCATCTGGTTCCACGAGGGAAGTCAGATGCTATTGCTCCTTACAGTGATAAAAGATTACCCCGGATATCGTTGGCGGACCCACACTTGTGAGACCACGCCAACCAAAATCGTAGACAAAATCGTAGAATTGATCCCTGTCGATAACCATCCCATGTACTGTGTATAGCGCCACTTAGATTTTTGGAATAATGTAGCTATTGATAAGTATCGCACCATATATATGACAGGAAGGATGATCTTGTCGACTTGAATAGGACCGATCTTGGGCCAACGCTAGACGAAGCAGGTCAGTCATTGAGGGGGGAATCCTACGAGTTGAAAAGGGCGGACCTTCCATATAAACCACTGAATGATTGTAGGAATCATTCCAAGCACCTGGACGATAATCAAAATGCAAGAAATGACGCGCACGTTAACAAGATCACTTACAAGGCCAATAGGGACCCATACATAGGGACCATGACGACCATAGAGTTGGCCCGCGAGTGACCATGTAACCGCGGCGCTGTTGAGAGACTGGACAGTTTGACCACCTGAAAACGATAACGAGTTGTATCATATTACATTGTGGGCGGACGCGAATCAAACTCGTACTCCACACGTTAGTACCAAGAGGATCCAGGAGAACTTGACGCTGATTTTGCGTGATAGAAGCCATCACTGCGTAGTTAACAAAAGCACCGAGAAGCGTTCCCCATAACTGAGTGACAACCATCACTCGCGGGGGAATCTTAACTATTTGATACGGTCAAAATAATTCCAGGAAACCCATAACGTGCGTGTATACTGACGGTACTGTCCCAGCTTCAAATCACTAGCCAGAAGGATCGACGTAGAGACCACATCGTGTGACCACATGGAGAACTAATTATTCTGTCCGTCAGTCCCCCAGAACAGATGTATAATCTATCAGCACTTACATAAAGATTTGCTACGGGCTTGCCAGGATGCATGGCACCGGCAACCATTTTCATCTACGAGGAGGAGATAAGTTTAGGGGACCGCTACTAAAAATTCAGCACATACAAGCTGATTGGTCGCAATTCCATTACCTAGCCTGGCGAAAAGTAGGTTTGAAAACGGCTAGACGTAATGGTTTGTATGATTATTTTCAGGGTGAACATCGTCGGTGACTCACTGCGATGAAGGCTAAACAAAGTCTCATGTCAAGGCAACGTTCGTAAGTAAATGGTATTTCAATCAATAATTACCTCCTAATGAGAGTGCAGTGATGTAGCCCCACCATGGCAGCGTTGTAGTGCCTATGTATCGTTGAATTTCAAATGTCACAAAGAAGGATAGGAAATCTCTAGACCTGTGAGCACGACGATCAAACCTACAAATGGATCAGCACCTTATATTACTTATGGATGGAACCACGAACCTGCAAAGAAAGCTAAAACCAATAACAACGCATACCACCACCATGGCACTTCTTTGTATTTCTGCATAGCCTGTAGATTTGGGAGGCTGATTAGAGCACCGACTACATTGATGATAATGATACAGAGGGCACACACCGCCCAGTGTCGATCAGGTTGTGTCCCACGTCTGGCTTGTTTGAACGAGTCCTTTACATAACCAGACCAAAAGAACAGACAGTGAGCGATGAGCCCTCCGATGGCCCACGCAGCTGTCATGTTTGACCACACATTACTTCCCGTCAGGAAAGGGCGGCCTTCAATTTCATACGCAGTCTGGTTCAACGTGAATGTTGGTCCGAATACGAAGGTTTGATTGTAAACGGTGCCGTCTGATGCAAAAATGTCTGTTGAAAGCAGAGGGAAGGATAGTGACTGAACCAAGTCAAACGCCATGACATTGAGTAATCTGTGTCCTTCAAGTAAATACGGAGACATACATTCCATGTGTTGGTGTAATAAATGGCCGCCATGGCTGCATAGCAAATAGACAGGCCAATCCACGAGTTGGCTATAAACACCCACAGAGTGATAATCAGTTTCGGGATACAAGACGTTCGTCACTCAGATCACCTTGCTGTACCAAAGGTAATGACATATAGGATGAACCAAGATACTGCCAATCAAAGCTCAACGACAAGAGTCCGAGGCCTTCGTTAGCAACGGAACCACCGAATACATTGGTAAAAGTCGTTCGGACGGTATCACTTGCTCCCTGTGATGCAAGGCAAGGGATTGAAATGCCGTTTAACAAAGGAAAACTAGTAAGCATCTTGGTGTCAGATTCGACACTACAACGATGAACGATGAATGTGTACATGTATGCGGGAATCAACTGTGTTAATAGGTAGTGTGAGCACAATCAAGAATTGCGGTTGAATTCACGTGCCTCATAAACAGCAGCACCTGTACACGCAGACCAAAAGAGTTTAAGACGCTTGGACGTCCTCGAGGTGTCGAAATGCAGGGTTTGAAACACAGCTATCGTAGGTAGGTTGATCCAATATACCTATTAGCGTAGAATGAAGTCAGCTAGGTTGACAAACGACCACGATGCGATTCTTTTACCATCTCAGCAGGGTACACTGTCAGAGGACGTAGCAATCCGACAATGCCATATCCAAAGCATGCGGTCGAGAATGTCGCCAGCACGGCTGTCGTAGCATTGACTTTCTCGTCATAAAATAACTTTCCATTCTGCGTCAGCATGGGTCTACAGACGGTATCTGAACTTATACCCGTTGCACCGCGAAATTGCTCACTGCTGAACTCGCACTAGCAGCCGTAGTGCACAGTAATGTAGCAACTGCATGCTGTGCAGATTGACTAGTCAGTTTGTGTTGGGTTGGAGGGGAGGAGGGAGCGTCTCCCAAAATAAATCTCTACGAACCTCCTTCAACCCGAAAGGACCAGGATTGATTATACGGGCAGCAGGCGCTAGCCATGCCAGCCTAGGATGACCATCGAAAGTGTCTCCTGTAGGCAAAAGGCGAGCCCAGGCCTGCCCGATGGTGAAGATAAAAAGTAAAAAGGAAATGGCCGAAATCGTGACATTGATAGGCTTATAAATGTAGATCTGCCCGATGAAGGTCCCTCTATGTAGTCCGCAAGAGCAAGGCACGGATGTACTCACCTCGGATAAAGCAGCCCCCAAACCTGCCACTACAGTTCCAATGACGAAGGAACGAAATGTCAAAGCCTCATCACCGTCATCACGAACGTCAACTGCGTATCTTGATACATCCGCCCCTGTAGTTATAACAGGTTCCCCATGAACAAAACGAGTCGTCCCAAACTCATCCTCGACAGCGTAGCTCTCAGCTTCTGAGTCAACGGCTTGGTCTCCAACAATGATTTGACTGTCTGTGTCCGTTTTATTCGAGCCACTTTTCTCCAGCATGACCTTCTCAAGGTCCGAGAGAGTTGGGAGGGTTGGGAGATCTGGGATATCCACGGACTGTCTATGCATATTGATAATACTGTCCAGGGTGATGTTACATAGACCAGTTCGGTGAGTTTGCGGGGCATCCACCAGAAGGAAATTAGCACTCCATGACACTCAGGTTATATCCTTGACGCGTGGTAAAACTGCCCAATATTGGACAGGTACACCCAGAAGCTGGTGTGCTATCAAGATAGCGGAGTGTAAGAAGTGATATACCATAAAGCGGGTAAGGAAGCGCATGGAGTAACCAGAAGCGAGGAGATGGCAGCTCAAATATGTAAGTACCGATGAAGCTGATGATGTATTGACAGTTGTACTTGTCCTTGTCAAGCTGAAGGCAATGCACTTTCCGGATCTTAACGAGCTTGAATAGGCTGCTATATAGTTCAATACAGGCCACTTCAAGTCACGCCCAAGAGCCAAGAGTACTGGGTAACTAGCTCTGAGCTTCAAGATGCAAGTCTAGATGTCCTAGGCACCAGACGGCCGCCCCCAAATGTGGAAGCCGCTATGTGACGCCGGTGTTCCTGTGAGTCAACGGAATTTTGTCGGAGCCCGGAATACTACACACATGGGTGTCTATATTTGCACACTTGCAGGTAGGTATTTCGCTAGCCTCAAAGAACGCTTCTTCCTGAGCCAGTTGCCACTGATTCGGGCCGATTCCAGCTGTCCAATGGCCACTCGGAGCCAACTAATAAGTATGGACTAGAAACAAGCCTCATATTGACGAAGCAGACGAAGCAAGCGTCGGTCACATACACACGCGAACCTCAAACCCTGACAAGAAATACATTGCGCGCTGGGAACGGAACCCAATATTTATTTCTTTTGCTAGTAGGGGACGTTTCTGGTCTCACAAACATCTACCAGTGCTCCTCCACAAGAGTTTATCAAGGAACCGCTTTGCTGCCTGGCACCGCCGATATTGCGCTATCTTTTGAACTGATGAACAAGATATTCGAACTTGTCACGCTTCTAGGTGTCCGAATACTCACCTCCAGTACTACGAGGCTTTGGTAGCTGCTTCGTTCACCGTGACGGTTGGTTGCCCGTGATTTTAGCGGTCAGGTGTGTGCTCGGATTATCAGAGGTCACTCCGCCGGTCCGTTGGTATGCTGATGACGACACGTCTTGCACCGCTCAACGGCGCCTGCAACAGATGGATTTTGGCATAAGTACCCTGAGGTTTATTGCCACTCTCCGAAGCGAGCCATGTTACCTCGGAAAGCCCTGTATTTGGTTGTTGCCCTGATAGCTGGTATCCATGCTGCAACATCACACACACACCCTACAGTGGATCTAGGCTATGCCACGTACGAAGGAACGTCACAAAACAACGGTCAGAACCAGTTCCTAGGTATTCGCTTTGCGGCGGCTCCACTGGGTAACCTACGTTTTCGGAAGCCACAACCACCTCTGAAGATTGAGAGTATCCAGCAAGCTAACGCCTTTGGCCCTACTTGTTTTGGCGTTGGCGCAGGTCTTGTCAATACGTCGAGTGAAGACTGCCTATATTTGAATGTCTGGGCTCCATCAGACGCCACTCCACAGTCTAAACTCCCTGTCTTCTTCTGGATACAAGGGGGAGGATACGTTCGGAATTCTAATGCTAATGTGGGTCTCTCTTTTATTATTAAAGTCGCGTGAACAACTCTACACTGCTGCTCCCAGTATAACGGCTCGGAGTTGATTCAGTCTACCGGTAACAAGATGGTATTCGTCAATATTAACTACCGAGTTGGACCGTTCGGATTCCTTGCCAGTGAGAAAGTGCGCGAGGATGGCGATCTGAATGTTGGCCTGCTGGATCAACGCCAAGCCTTGGAATGGGTGCAGGAACACATCACTAAAGTGAGTTACATATATTGTCATGATATGTCTTATTTTACGTCACAATTTCCTGACTTTACACTTATCTAGTTCGGTGGCGATCCAGACCGCGTCGTGCTCGTAGGCTGCAGTGCCGGAGCGGGCAGCATAGCCATGCATCTCATATCATTCGGTGGGAAACCCACCCGCCTTTTCGCTGGTGTTTTTGGCGTTTCACCCTTTTTCCCTTCCCAAATGCACGTCTCGCAGCTCGAGTGGCAGTTTGATCTGTACGCTTCTCGGGCTGGGTGCAACGGTACCAGCGACCCCCTGAATTGCCTTCGAGAAAAGGATACTACCGTTTTGCAGACAGCCAACGCCTTCATGGCCTTCCCCGGTCGGACTGAAAATTCAGAGTTTCCATTTACACCAGCTATTGATGGTCATCTCATTGTTGATTATCCATACAAGATGTTTGAAGAAGGGCGATTCATCAAGGTCCCAGTAGTTTTCGGGTGAGATCCTGGGTGTCAGACGAAGTTCAATCGGATTGTCTCACAAATGCTTCAGAGACGATACGGATGAAGGGACCGATTTCGCTGCCAATGTATCATCACCCGCAGCCGTCGCATCATTTTTCGTGGACGAATATCCTCAGCTTACGGCTACGGATACTGACGCAATCAATGCTCTATATCCACTCCAGGCCCCACTACCTGGACACGCCGCATTTTTCCCTTCAGCCGCCGCCGCCTACGGTGAGGCCACTTTTACATGCCCCGGTCTTGAGATTTCGTCGGCGCTCGCTAAATACACCGAGTCTTGGAATTACCGGTGAGCCAGACCATCGCACTTGTTGTTGTTGAACGCCTGTGGAGACGAACCATTTACCTATTAGATACAACGTTTTGACCCGTGCATCGATCGCTGCAGGTCTAGGCTCCTCTCATACCAGTGAGATGCCCAACGTATTTGGGCCAGGTAACACACCTGCAGGATCCAGCAACTCAACTTTTGACTTTGACAATATCAATCTCACACCAGTCCTTCAGGCGTACTACACGAGTTTCGTACGCGAGTTGGATCCTAATGCGCACCAGGTCAATGGCAGTGTGTTCTGGCCGCAATTTGAAGGCCAGAGACTTTTACTGCAGGTGAACGCAACGCAGCTCGAGACGGTACCTCGGAGTCAAATGGATAGGTGTGCGTTTTGGAAAGGGCTGGCGGTCAAGATGCAGCAGTGACATCATCTTAAAGTAGCATTTCCCTAAGAATGCCAGTGTTTCCGGTTACCAGGGAGATTGAATTCATTGTGCCGGTTCACTCACAACCGCCCCGGGAGCAACGTGTCGGTCCAAGGCAGTGTTGTTGCTCTATGGAGCTAACTCCTGAGTTCATGACGTAAGGACCATTACTCGTCCAGAGTTACCGCCATGCAATACTACATTGCTTTGCTATGTACAGCTCCATATAGCGTCGTCCTTACGGTGTATGTAACTGCGCTGCAAAATGATATAAGTACACCAGGATCTGGGGAATTCTGGTGCAGCTCAATATTACCGCCATGCAAAGCACCAACCCATTCAGAGTCGCAACAGATGAGAAAACATCGCTCCCCGATGCTCAGTATCCCCCTCATCTAGCATCTGGTTCAAACCAGGAAGATTTTTCTGAAGATTGCAAGTCCTCCGGAAAGCGGTCGCTAGACCATGCGCAGGATCGTGAGATGCGAGGCTATACTTTGGATCCTTACGAAGGGAACGCAATGCAGCAGGCTGCATGGCCGTCTCATCCGCCCCCATCGTACTCGAAAGCTTCCTCGACATCCTCTGACGCTGTTCCACGACAGTTTGCGTCTCAGCCATACATACCACCGGAGGCTCACACAGGCGTCATGTCTCGTTCATCTGGACCCTCTGGGCATTATGGATCTGCAGCGAATAAAGGCTTGTCGCGAAAGCCGCTGGATCCTCTCCCTCCCTCATTTTCTCGCCCGATAGCTCCACACCTAGGGCCCAATGCCTACGGTGGTTATCCGCAGCTTCCAGGGTTCCCTCCCATGCGGTTGTATAGTAAGGAGAAAACCCTCGATCATGGGTTCCCCATTTTACTACCCCCTTGTGTGGTCCAACCACACCCATTTTCACAAAGAGATGTCCTGGAAGCAGACTGGATCAGGTGCGATAGCCACATAAATATATTGTCTCAAGATATTCATTTACGCTGGGTTTGGTCAGGTTTCTCGAAGACCTCCAGCTGACGGCTCGCCTTTCTACTGGACAAAAACTAGCTGCAGACGTGCTCCCAGTAATGCGCTTGGGATTGATACGGGGCTTGCTCATCTCCCGGGTCGTCGAGAAACAGATGAGAAGAAGGAAGAAAGAACCTGTCGGTGACCTAGTCGATACTTGGAATGAGGTGCGTTTCACTTTTGTTTGTAGTAGTACGGCAAGCTTAAACGTATCGTTATTCGTTGACACAGCATTTTTTTCACGCTCGTCGATTACATGTTATTCTCGCTCAGGGGCCTGAAAACATCAGCGGGGAGGTTGACGGTCCCGCTCCTGATTGGCAGCATGGCCGATCTCGGTCGTCGTCCTGCTCTTCCTCGGGTTCCAGTTCTAGTTTTGATGGTACTCATCATGGCCTCATGAGCAGGGAGGAGCGTCGCCATCGCCGCAAAGCTGAGCGCAGGCATCATAAGCAGGAGAGAAGGGAGAAGAGAAGGGAGCGCAGGGAAGAGAGGAGGGGGCGTAGGGAAGAGAGATGGGGACTCAGGGAAGGGAAAAGGCACGATAAGTATCGCTTGGTGATAGTCAGTTTCTAATGACAGGTGGACGTGGGCTGCCAAAGATGCAGCGACGACGCGAGTACTGCATCCAAGCTTACCTTCTCATTGTAAATGAATACTAATGGAAAATCCATAAGTATATAAGACGTGCCTAATTAATTATAACATATCTAATTCAAGGAACGACTATCGTCGGGCCTCAGATCAGTGACGACAGTTCATCAAGCGCGCGTCTAGCCGTCATGAGAGGCTCACCCCAGACATGATGAGTATCTGAATAATTTGACTCTGCTGGCTGCAGTGCATCGTGAAGATTCAACACACTACAGTGAATAAACTTAAAGTAAAATCGAGTTCAATTCGACCATCCGAGCTAATTCTGAGAGGGGGGACACTGCGCTGGCGAAACTGTAAGTACATGCTAGCCCTTAATCAACTTAGAACTCGAGCGCGGAGCGCGGATGGAATTGATGCCTGTTGTGGTATTTAACAAGCAGGATATATATATATATATGCAGCCGCAAAACGTCTCGCTCTTCACGAATGTATCGTCGGATGGCAATACAATCAGCTAGCTAGAGTTTGTCCACATTGTTAGACATAGCCAAAATAGCTTAGAATGTGCAAGATAACACTGGTTACATAGATAGCATTACTATAGCTAAGTCTGTCAGAGACCCGTCTAATACGTCTATATATAATTGTAGCAAATTATATTTATATCACGCCTTGGTCATCTATTCAGTGTCCTACTCTTTTCCTGATGCCCTCGTGCCCGTTTTCTGCAGCTCGTATGTTAATGGTTCAAGGTGATCGAGAAAGGCATGATCCACAGACGCCTCTATCTCCTTCGTAGACATTTGTTCCTGAGAATCCTCTTCAGAAATGGAGGTTTTTGTGGTTTCAGAAGCATTCGTATCTCTCCGACCGGGCCTCATAAGTCCTAGCCTTGATATACGGTTCCAGCCTTCGCCTAATTTGGCCATCGAAGGGTTGCCAAACACCACTAAGAATTTTGAACCACCCCCGTAGTTACGTTTCGGCTTCACTGTGTGTGATCGTGCACCTGGCTTGTCTAATGCGTAGTCGACGAAGAATCTTAGCGCTCTCCATGTCTCAACGACAAAGTCCCCTGCAAGAAACATCAGTAATAGCACTCGCGGGCGGAGCACGTGATCAAACTCACAAAAGTTGATACTATCCACCAAAGCTCTCCAAGGCCTTCTCAGGGGAGCGTTCACATTCTCGTACTCAGAAACAGGGAACGCCCACCACATGAAAAGACTGAAAATAACCATCTAGTAGGACATCAGCCAAAGTGTAACAAATTAATGAGGGGGGAAGCAACTACTTCAACACAAATGGCAAGCGCGTTGAGTCCATTCGCGACATTGGTGGATGTCCAGAATTTTGTGGCTGAGAGTATATCACCGTCAGAACGCAATTAACCCGGAAATAAATTAAAGCCAGATATACCCGGAATCACTCCAGCTCCTTGTAACAATGAGAACTAGATGTAATATTCTCATCTCATGAATTCTATGTCTAAGGAATAAGAAGAGTACTCACGAATAACTGTTGCAGAAATGGAATTGTGACAATGATGTTAACACACCAAAATTTAGCACCGGGTCGTCTGCCTCTGAGATCCCGCTTAGTAAGCTCGTAGAATACCACCTAGACACAATGAATAAGCGGATAGAGCTTTAAAAGTATTAAATACACAATGCCCACGAGTCCATATACAGCGAGGCTGAATAGGGAGAACTGTCGTCAAGCGACGCTTGATGGTATAATAAAAAAGCGTACGTATTGCTCAGAAACGCAAAAATGGTCAGGTAGAGATTGGCAAACTGAAGGGAGAATGATTGTACACAGAGCAGATTGAACGCTTGTGTAATAACACTGATCAAGGAGATGACTGTAATTTCACAGACAGATGTTGGTCAGACAACATGCTGTTGAATCCATGATAAACAGCCTCAAATACCGGGTTGTACGATAGTGTATTGCATAACACTCCACTGGTTATACATTATGGTGGTCAGGAATGGGAACACCATGAAAAGGAAGATCTACCTTGACAGTGTGCATGAAATACGCCTTTGTTGGGCGATATCGCCAGCAACAGAACTCCATGTCCGATTACATCAGGTTCTCAGCTTCCCTCATGTAGTTCATAGACACTTACGGGAAACGGGAGTTTGGATTTGTCTTTCTTGAGCAAGGCGGCCTGAGTTGTACCCGCTTCAGTGGTCGATGCAAGCGATTCGACCAGGAGAAACATGAAAGCGGATATGACAATTGCTTCGTATACTAAGAGTCTTCAGTGTGCAGAGCAGGAGAAGACGGAGTATTGTAACTCACAGACTACGCTCACGGAGTAGTACGTATATTCACGGAAAAATCGGTAGGAGAGGAAGGAAATGATCCCGAAGATCTGCAGGTCATAAGTAGCAAGATGCCAAAAACAACTTAGGACGTACTGGAGGCATATACATAATGCGTATTCTGCGGGATGTATTAGGACAGAGATAAACAGAGAATCAGAAATGCACATTTGTCTTTGTTCGGCAGGTGACCGATAGTTGCTGAATCCTCGATGTGAGTTATTTACTGCAGCGTGACTTCCAGACAACACAGACGCACAGTGCGTGGCTCATGACGCTGAAGACCGTTATTCCAACTGTGAGAAAAGCACATCCTCCTGAGATTACCCAGCCGGTTCGATGTTGGTCCCAATGTCTTCCCTGCACGAGCTTGCATCAGTAAAAGTGGATAGTGATGGATGCACCACCTACTTTGCTCCAGAACTCTGACTGTTGGACGCGTTCGACGTTAATACTTGGGCAGCCCGTGGTGTTCGACATTGACGGGGGCCGATGCAAAGGGCGACGAGGCAAGCGCGTACCGTCAAATGATGTATAATCTCAGTGAGGCCGTGCCACTGCTGCGTACGTGTGTATTGATCAGTTCGAGTCGGCTCCTCGGCAGTCTCCTTACGTCATCAACGGAAGCCTATTTGCTATGTTCGACAAATTGTGCCAACCTCAATCGTTTTTGGCTGTCGCTGTACATGGACTTCTTCACAGCATCCACTGTTTGGAAACCGAGATAAGGTCGCTCCTCTTCCAGTGCTAATTAGCCTAAGTTTCTGTTGGCTGTTCGAGAAGTTACTTACTTCTTTTGGCTGTCAGTTAACTGGCTGTGTGCAGGCGTGGAGGTTGTCTTCTATTAATAATACGGCACAGGAGAACAGCCCAAAGTCTTCCATAAAATCAAGAATACTGAAATGTCATTTGAATGCCACCCAGCAAGCATGGCCAGAACCTCGACGGAAACGGAGCTCTCATTGTTTATACAAAATGCCCGAGACAAGTAAGTTATCTTTCTATCCATGAATAGCAGGGCCACACCTTGACCATCTTCATTTGCAGAATGCGGGGCTTGGTTTGGTCTACATTTTTCCAGTAACGTTCAGCTGGCTAATCTGGATTTCAGTCATTTTCGCCTTTGATTATCTTCTGACGCTTTCAGAGGAGATCCACCATATCTGGCGTCGTAGCTTTAGACGTAACAACGTACTTTTTCTAATGGGTCGCTATGGTGGCATCCTGTCACTTCTCATGCCAGTTTTTAT